>OX637864.1:39071589-39229369 GCA_951802705.1 Netelia virgata | reverse complement strand
GGAGAGAGGATGGGAGACACGTGCTATATAGTTGTTGGAGCGCGTCTACATCTCTCGCGACATTTGTACACGTGATGAGTATTCCCGTGTATGCGAGTGAGAAACAGAGAAAGCAAAAGAAAAAGAAGAAAAAGAAGAAGAAGAAAAAAACGAGAGAAAAAAGGAGGAACGTGAGTTGGGGAACGACGGAGGGTGAAACGCAGAAAAAGAGAGAAATGAGGGAGAAAGCGAAGTAGAGACGAATCCTCGAGAGGCTTTGAACCAGTTCGACTGATTATGTTTAACTTGCGCGTTTTCCGTTCCTTTCCAGTACCCCCTCTACCAAACCCATCCCTCTCTTTCCGTCTTCTTCCATACACATGAAAAGTCGCAAAACGAGAAGCGACAAAGATATAGCTACATAGCTCGTACCATCCACTTTTATATGTGTGTCTGTGTGATTTTTGTGTGTGTGTGGGTCTGAACACGCGTATGTATATGCATGTATTTTATGTGCGAGTTGAAGAGAAAAAGTCACGAGTGCACCGAGAATGAAATATAAGGTGAAATAATCCACGCCAGTTATAAAATTGCCGAGCACCGAGCGATGTATCCGCCTCTCCTACGAGAGAGGCATATGAAAGTGCAATACCGGGTGCGTTATGTATATAGTTGTCGAGAGGTGGAGTATAGTATGTGTTAGAAACGCGGTATTAGAGCGGTATAAGGGCAAGTGGTGGAGCCGACACGGTGAAAAGCAGAAGGAAAAGCCTGTGAGCGGATTTCGTCAGAGTCTGATGAATATATATATATATATATGTATATATAAATGTATATATTTATCGCAGAGTCGGAGAAAAACGCAACTGGGTGAGTAGAGGTCCCGCGAGCGAGAGAGGACCTCCCTCGGGCTACCCGAGGTATTCCGTATCAACTTCATCAACGTTTCAGACTCCAATTGACGAAAACTTCTTTTCCAAATGATCTTTTATCGTGCGTATTTGAATAAAGTAAATCATTAAATGGCTACTAAATTGTATTCGATTAATTTTAATTACGAATTAATTATTCACGGTTTAATTAAATTCATCAAATTGTATCTCTCTCAGAATTGACGTGAATTAATTATTGCGAAATTTTCGAAAAATTGCACAAACTCTGGACAAAAATATTGTTTCGTAGCGATAAAAATGAAAGATCGATAAAACTTCGAAATGCATCGTACGACCTTAGGAAGAGAGACGGTAGAATGAAAACTTGTTGATAAATTGTAAATTAATCGGAAAATTATCGAGTGGGCATTGAACGTCCCATATGCATAAAGATACGCAGAGATATACATATATATATCTCTCTCGTGAAATAAAAACCTCGTGAACCACAAACCCCCGGTTCCTACTCGCTTGTATATCCAGCCCACGGTCTTTTCCTCCCCCGGCGTCTCGGACGTTATAATATGCCAGACCGCGTTCACGCCAGCTCTCTCTCTCTCTCCTCGCTTATAAGAGGCTCGTTTCGCGTTTCAACTTTACCCGTCAACTTTTAAAACCAGTTGATGTATATACAGTCGAGCGTGTTGCCCTATGCCAGCTGGCCTCGTCTTCGTCGTCCTTCGTACGGATAGGGAGGGACGAGCGAGGAGGAGGACGACGAGAGTGAAGAGAGAGAGAGAGAGAGAGAGAGAGCTTTCGGTCGAGTGTCGACTCGGCGTTTCGTCACGACACTTTCCCACTCTCACCCTCACCCCCTCTCTCTCTCTTCCGCAAGCTCACTGTCCTAACGTCGCGCGATACGGGAAGCTCTCTCGCTTTTTTCTCTCTCTCTCTCTCTCTCTCTCCCGCTCACCCTTCTGTCTAGCTGAATTCAACCCAGAGGCCGTGGCGAATCGCCCGCGCGGCGCAAATTACTCCACGAAAATAATAAAACTTTTCGTGCTTCTAAAAGCTCGCCGGGTGCGAGCGCAACCCACTTCAACTATCGCGGAGCACTGGCTCGGCGATAATGAGGGAAAAAGAGCCGAGAGACTTATGCGAGCGAACGCGAACGCGAATGAGAGAGAAAGAGAGAGAGAGAGAGAGAGAGCGCACGATATTCTCGTACAGAAGGTAGGACAGAGTCGCGTGTGCTATCCGCGCTTTTCACTCTCGACAGCATTTACTACCGAATATTATAATATCCTCGTATACGTTCATAGACGTGTATAATTCTCGAGCGCGTTCTCGTTCTCTCTGCGTGATTGCCGAGTATCAATATGACTACTGCTTGTTTTCCTATGATATAAATACCAGAACACACATACACATACCACACAACGTGCTAATTGTACCAATATCTGGGGGATAGTCGGTATGTACCCTCCATTCCACACGGTATATACTGTACGCCGGATAATATAGTACCGACACCTGAATTAGCAAATATTTCGGTGTTTTGTTGCCCCGAAATTACGGGCGTATAACTATCGCAGCATCGCTCTACGGTTTGCAGAAATACGCATTGGTTATCGACGTATGGAACACGACGCATATACATATGTGCATTGTTATAGATATTCTCAATTTTTATTTCTCTTTAATTCGATGCACGTGTTTCTTTTATTTTTTATTTTTATTCGTAACTCGTATTTTTTTTTCAGAGACAAAATATCGGATATGATATTTTGCCTCTGCTGTTAATATTTTTCGAATTTTCAGAAAGAAACGAAGAATGCTAGACAAGAGGAGAGGGATTATTAATTTGATTGTTAATCATGTACGATAACTGAAAGATATCAAGAGTCGAGAGTTCGCTCGGGGTTATTGGTGAATCAATTGATCCCTCGGTCTGCCTACAATTCTTCGTCGATTTTACCGCCTATTGAACTTTCCACTACTCTCGTTAAATTCTCATTGTTATGTTCGAAAGAGAAAGCTACAATGGATCTGTTCTTTTTTTTTATTTATTATTTTTTGTTTTCATACTCGCTGTTTGTTGTCTCGCCTCGCATCTCGCGCCGAACATTCGTTCTTTGGCCGCGAATAGCGTGTCATTGCCTCGGGCTATATACGTATATAATAAAGTCCGTATAATTTATATACTATATAAACCGTATGGTAAACGAGAAATGAATACCGTATAAATGTTTCATAAACGCAAATGTGCGTTTCTCTTGCTTTCCCCACCGCCATCATCGCTCTCTATGTAATATACAAAATGTTGAAATACGTGTGAAAATACGATAATTAAATCGCGGATGCATTTCTCTATATTATGACGTACTATCGCGTACATTATCGGACTTTTTGTTCACTTTACTACAATTTATATTTCAATACGATTACGCATCATTGACTCCGTATGAATTTATTTTTCCGGCGATCAAGCGACAAAATGTTTCGTACGAAAGAAGAAAAATCGAGATTTTATTCGCCAAGTCGTAAAGTGAAGATATGTCTTGCGAAAAAAAAAAACAAATGAGCGTAAATGACGTTTCTCACTTGTACGATGTACGAATTAGGAACACCGTTAGTGTCGCATAGTGTCGAATACGTAGCGTCGTGAGTTTCGTCCTTTCAATTTGTCATCGCGAATTCGCCGGCGCGAGAAAGTCTTATTCGTCCTCGTAATCTAACTCTTCCGCCTACGGAGTTCTCGTCGTCACGCCCTTCGTTTATACATACGCATATACGCACACACACACACACTTATATATCTATGTACATACCAGCATCGTTCTCCAGCCTGATTTCACTCTCTTGAAGCTGGAAATTTCGCACGAAGAAACGGATATATAGATAGACGAGCTGAAACTAGAAGTATCCGATCTTCGTGTCGGGAGAAGCGGGGATGAGTGCGAAAGTAAAGAAGAAAAGAAAAACAACGTGACAACGACGACGACGACGACGACGACGACGACGACGACGACGACGAAGAGAGAAAAAAAGAAAGAAAATGCGGCATACTCGTCACACAATCCCCCTGAATCTCGTCGTCGCCCGGTTCTCCTGACAGTCGGAAGCAGACCCGGTGACGTCTCTAGTGGTACGGCCGGAGAGGCAGCTTGCAGTGGCAGTAGAGCCTGAGCTCTCGACGAAACGAGCACCCAATTGAGATTCCTGGAGCAAGGGCGAAATTGAGCCGAGAGAAGGTCGTCCGCGTCGATTGCTGTGGCAATAAAAAAACGTAAAAAGCACCGAGAGAAAAAAAACAACAAAAAACAAAAAAACGAAACGACGAAAAGAAAGAAGGAACGTAGTAGGAAAGAATGAAAAGGAAAAGAAGAGAACGAGACAGGATGGAGGTTGGAGGTAAAAACGAACGAGAAGAGAAAAAGAGAGTCAAATGGGCGGATGGAGAGACGCGCGAATGACGTCGTCGCCGGGTGGTGGGGATGTTGAACGGGGATGAAAAAGGAAAGTGGGGAGATTCAAAAAAAAAAAAAAGGAAAAAAGAAATAAGAACGCAAAAAAAGAGAGAGAGGGGCCCGAACGGGTGAAGGGGTCGGGGAGAGGAGGTCTGCTCGAAAGAGGAAGAAAAACAGATATATATAGATATATATCTATATATGCAAAGTCTTTTCTTTTCTCGAGGAAGCCCGCAGTCCACCCGTCGAGCTTCCTTAACGACGGGGTAGTATAGCAGCACTTTTCACGTTGAGGAAGATACCCGAGAGTCGTAACAAAAAAAATGCTGGTCGTCAGGTGGCCAGGAGGAGAGATGGGGCTGGGGGATGGTCGGAAGGGTGGCATAGAAGAGAGAACGTCGAGAGGGGAAATTCCGTAGGAGAGCGAGGGGAGAATCGCGAGCACGCGGTCTGTGCCTACAGCAGCAACACCAGGACACGCCCGTGAGGATCGCTAAAGTACCATCGGATTAATGTCCCATTAAGGGGGTAATTGGCGATAGGACGATATAAAAAGTAAAAAAAAAAAAAGAGAGAAAAAAAACGGTGAGAGGATATCGAAGCGAGAGGGCATTGGAGAGACGATGAGCGGTGGAATGCGAAGCCGGCAAAGAAAAGGTACAGAAATCAATAAATATGAGGGAAAGAAATAGCACCAGGCTCGCGATAACGATGGGTTCCAAGTGGTTGTGGAGAGGTAGGGGGGATAAGACAAAGAAAACGAATAAAAGGGAGATAACTACAGTCACGAGACGAAGAAGAATAGGAGCTGATCGAAAAAATTTTATTTCGACAACTGTCGGACTTATAGCACATAGTTTTTTTGTTTGTTGTTGTTTTGTTTCATTTCTCTTCATTTTTTTTCTCTCAGTCCTCTTTACCTTTTTTTTTTTTGCGGTTTACATTTCGAGAGTCTTTCATCGATAATTATCGTTATTATCCAATTTGTCGGAGCTTTATTCGGGTTGTTTTTTTTGTTTTTTGACGTTTATTTTTTCTTGTTTTTTTCTTTTTCTCGTCGTTTTTGTTTCTCGCCGAAGCATCGCTTTTCGCGACCCCCTCGTTCACATACCTCCCGTTTCACCCGTACCTTTTTTTGTCATGTGTTACGGTGCGTTAATACATTCGTGTATCCTGCTCTGCGTTTGTATACGCATACGTGTTTATTTATTTTTCTTACTTCCGTTACGTTACTCTTCGCCCTCTCCGCCACTTTCAAACTTATACCTATACGACTCTCGTTTTCTCTCTCGCGCACCATTCAAATATGTATTTACACTTTCTTCTTTTTGTTTTTTTCTTTTCTTTGCTCTCGTTTCATTTGAATTATTTTGCTCGATTCGCGTTTTTTCGTTTTTTCGTTTTTATTATTCGTTCGTTCGTTCGTTCGTTCGTTCGTTCAGGTTTTTTCTTGTTCTGTTTTGTTATGTCCTTCGAATATTTAAATATACATTGTTTCGATACAGACACAATTTATCGTCGTAGGGCCCGGATGCGCATATACATTTTTTTTTTCGATAACACCTCACACATATATATTTTATATAATACACATATAGATCTGTTTCTTTAGTTTGTTTGTTTTTTTTATCCTTCGTTGCGTACACCTATAACCGACTCACTTCCTCGTTACCTTTTCCTTGTTATCCGTTCGATGAAAGAACGGAAACAACAAAGGAAAAAAACAAACAAAAAAAACGCAAAGAAGAACAAAAAACGGAACGAGTCGCTCGACGCCGAAGATGCGTAATGACGTATATAACATTGTTATTCGATTACGTCGTTTCGTTAATTAAATGAAAAATTGCTCGCGAGCTTGCGACGTATTTGTATTTTTTTATTTACTTTATTTTTCATTCTCGTTTTTTCTTCTTTTTCCCCTTGGTTCCTCGTTATCTCTCCGTCGTATCTCACGCTCATCTGTCACGCTTCCACTCTATCTCTCTCTCTCTCTCTCTCTCACTGTCTCTCATTCACTCCCTTCTCTCTTATCGTTCCTAGATTCAAATTTTCGTAGTCATGCAACGCACTCAATTACACTCCTTTCACGCCGCGTCCGTTCTCTCGAAAATTCTTCGTTCACCTTTTGTACAATTCTCCGTCGACGTTTTATTTTTTATTCTTCTTTCCTTGTTTATTATATACTTTTTTTGTGTTTCTTTAATTTGTTTCTTGTTTGTTCTCGCGACGAGAATATTTGCTTAATATCACGAGGTATTCCATTCAAACATTCATTTCCATGACGTCGTTATTAGTTACACGTTCTTTCTCTCTCTCTCTCTCTCTCTCTCTCATTCCCTTCGCGTCCTCGCTTGCTCTCGTCGTTACACGCTGGTGTTTCAATTCGCTTTATGTTCCAGTACGCGAGCACACATCGATAATTACGAGTGCCGCCTTCTTATCGACATTCTCATTCACAACTTGTAATGAGTAGCGCGAGGGGGGGGGGGGGGGGGGGGGGGGGGGGCGTGTGATTATCAATTTTCAATAACTCATTGTCGCGAACACTGTCGTCGCTAGTTCGACGAAAGGAAAGGAGAAAAAAATGTATTATTACAGAACTGGGACGTGTTTCAGTTGGATATGCGCGGCTCAAAGAGCGATATGCCTCGTTACGGATACGTTTCGTTAAAATTGACGCGAAAGAGGAAAATTGAAAGTCATTTGATCTTCTTTCTTCGCTCGAACCGTATAAAAACTGTGATAAAAAATAGGTGAGAGAAAGAGAGAGAGAGAGAGTGATATGTACGGTCGAATGACACGAGTTTCAACTTTCGAGGTCGCTCGTCTCTCTATTTCGAGAAATTCGATCGATCGACGTATTCATCATTTATCAGTTTTTCATAATCGATAGTTCTTTTTTCCTAGTCTCGATTTATTTATACGTAGCTAGTTTCTTACGTAGAAAAGCGCGAGCAACGAGCGTCGCGCGAGTCGCAAAATATAGACAAGGGGGGCTGCTATAAGAAGTAAATTCGAGCGTAACATCGGAGTCTGTGAAAGAAGAGGAAGAAGAGAGATTGAGAGAGAGAGAGAGAGCGACGGGGGAGGGGGGCAGTGATAGACACCACAGAAAAACACCATATATACATATATGTATATATAGCAGTGCTTATCGGTCGTGGCAAGTCACAAGACCTAAAAAGAGAGATGGAGAGGCTGCTCCTAGAAGAGGGTGGTGATATCTAGGAAGAAGAAGAGGTTGAGGGGGGTTGGTGGGAGAGCGGAGGGGGAGAAGTGAAAGGCGGGTAGACTGGTAGTTCCAGTCGGTGGTGAATTTCGCACCGGATATTCGAGTCGGAAAAACCGTCGAGTTTGCGTGGAGACGAAACGCTCTCGAGCTTTTTCCACAGTAGGAAAATTAAATTTTCTTGCGTCTGGGAAAATCTCTCTCTCTCTCTCTCTCTCTCTCTCTCTCTCTGTCTTTCACACACACACACACACACACACACCGTTTCTCTTGCTATCTTACTCAACGACGCTTTATATATCCGACGTGCCCTATACCCCGGTTTTCTCTCGTTGCTTTCGCGTATCGTCGCGAAAATACACACAAATCATGGCGCGTTCTGCCGGCCTCCGTGAAACGATACGACCCTCTCTCTCTCTCTCTCTTTTCTTTTTACCTTCATTCTATTCCCTACCTTTTTCACCGACCTCTCTTAGTCTTCGTAAATTTTTTCTTGTACTCCGCAGTATTCTCCGGCATGTTTCTCTACTCCGTTACTGCCTCTCTTTAAATATAAAACGAGCGTACATACTTGTATATATATATATATATATATATATATATATATATATATATATATATATATATATATATATATATATATATTTATGTACGCGTAGGCAATACTATTTTCTTCGATTTCACGAAGAAGAAACAAAAATTCGGGTTGTTTTTCGTAGCGAGACATCGGGGGACGGGGGGGGGGGGGGGGGGCACAATTATTTGTATACGTCCTTGCGGTATCGTTGCCGATGTACTCTTAGTGCAAAATTGCTTCAACCCCCTCTCCCCTCCACCGACGACTCCTACCATCTCGATGGTTTTTGGCAACATTTCAACTATATGGTCTTCCGGTCTTGCACACACAAAGAACGAGAGGGTGGAGAAGGGGGGTCGGAGAGTATAGCAACGATTTATTTCACTTAAGGGGGTGGAGGAGAGAAGGGGGATGAGCGAGCATAGAGGGTGAAACGAGGTACGTGGGACCACGTGGAGAGGCGGGACAGGTTGAAGAACGAGTGAGAGGAAGAGAAAAAGAAAAAAACGAAGAAGAAGAAGAAGAAGAAGAAGAAGAAGATTATCGTCTGCACGCGACACGAGCGGGAGGGAAGGGGGTAGGAAAAAGATCGTTGCTGGGGTATATGATGAGAGGCTACGAGGGTCGAGAGAATTTTCTATCTTCCTCTCTCTCTCTCTCTCTCTTTCTCATTCTCTCTCATTCTCTCGGATACAATGTCTGCGCTCCCGATGCAAAATGGGCTCTCGTTATATTCTCGCGACAGACTCACACACTCTCTCGTTCGTTCATGCGTTAATTGAACAAATGGAATTGTTTTCATTCGTTTTTATTTTATTCACAAAACAAAACCAAAAAAAAAGCTCTAATTTATCGATGAAACGAAATAGGTGAATTGCGGTTATTCGTACTAAAAACAAACAAAAAATGATAGATATTATTTTTCGTTAAAATATTTCAAACGATCGTTTCTTCTTATTTGTTTTTTTTTATATTATATATTCCAGCTCGTAAATTTCCATTCGGTTATGAAAGGAAAATCCCCGCGAAAGGCAATTTTCTCGAATGAAAAATGTATCACAATTGTCCGATAAAACAAAAACGTTCATCGAATTCGAAAAATCTTGGGAAATTCGACAGGTTTTTTTTATTCCCACCCTCGATTGTGAATCATTCGATAGATCAAGCGTGTAATATATATACAGTACACGTGGCCTATGCAGTGTTCGCAGACGGTGCAAACGGTCGGAGCCGAAATTAGATCGACGATTTGTTACACTTTGATTGAAAATAAGGACAGGCGGAAAGGGGCGCAGTAGCGCGCGCGAGAGAGCGAGAGTGAGAGAGTAGAACAGAAAGGAAGAGGGTGAAAAAAAAACAAGAAGCAAGACCGAGTAACCCCGGACAGATAGAAAGGATAGCATCGGGCGAAAAAAAGCGTTCACTCACACGGTCCCGAGAGAGAGAGAGAGAGAGAAGAAAAAATAAAATAAAAGATAGGGTGGGTTCGAAGAGCTGCCATGAAAAGGGCGAGAGCGAATGCGAGAGAAACCGGGAAAAAACGAAGCACGTCGAGAATACATATAGTAAAAAAACGTGAGTATGAGAGAGAAAGAGAGATAGAGAGAAGTCGATAGGTCGAAGGTTGGTACGGCACGACGGGGTTGTAGGCGGGAATGATGGCACAGCCGGTGTCTAATATCCAAAATGGCCAATAAGTCTTTGTGTTTTGCTGCACTGGTGCCCTGCTGGAAATCCGATAGCTGAACCGTGAGAGAGCGAGAGAGAGAAAGAGATCGAACTAGATACAGAGCGGCATGCAATGGCACTTCTGATACCTCGAAGAGAGAGGACATACACGAAAAGGAGAGGGGGGGGGGGAGTGCGAGGCTAGGTTGAAAGGATTCTCGTTTCGAGTGTCGAACGAGTGAGTGAGCGAACGATGGAAAGAGTGGTAGTAGGAGTAGTGGCGGAACGCGAGCTTTTCGCTAGAGGGTTATGAGCATTCCGGTACTATACGTATATACATAGTATGTATATATATATTCGGTTCTATGTACTTATGCCTTGAAGCGAACATCAACGTAGAAACGTGAGATACGAAATACGACGCATACGCACACAAGAAATATTGTACGTATAGAGCTGTAAAAGCTAAAAGGGCGCGCACCTACGGACGTTTTGCATGCTAGACGATTTTGAACTACACCCTTTTGCCCGTTCGTCGATGGGCCGATAGCCGTGTACCGTGTACTTTGTAAACATATATACATATATTTACGAGCGCTAACAACATAAAGGATATATACGCAAGTATACGTTGGTGGAGAAACTGAAATGCCGGTTGCGTTTCCGGCATTTCCGGTGTCCCGTCACGAGGGCAGGAGCGAAGCTCTTTGCTTGTACCGCCGCGCCGGGGCTGTCGCATAGGCATGTCATTGACGAGTAGAGCACAGAGACAGAGATAGAGTTTATAGTAGGGTAAAACATCGTGAAAAGCTGTCGCCTCTCTCTCTCTCTCTCTCTCTCTCTCTCTCTCTCTTTTTCGCTCTCGCTGTTTCATCCTCACCACGAATTGCAAGCTCTCGCTCGTTTTCCGTGATTTTTACATACAAACTACCCCTTGTCCCGAATGAACGAACGCGCACATGGCGTTCCA
This sequence comes from Netelia virgata, assembly GCA_951802705.1. Taxonomy (NCBI): domain Eukaryota; kingdom Metazoa; phylum Arthropoda; class Insecta; order Hymenoptera; family Ichneumonidae; genus Netelia; species Netelia virgata. Next base: position 39,218,604 of record OX637864.1, on the reverse strand, counting down.
GCAGAGCGCGGCAGGATGCACGTCACATTCATTCCGATCTCTAACCCTCAGTCTCTCTCTCCCTATCCTCGATCCACCCGGCTTTTTCTCATCCCACGTCGCTCGTCTGCCGGCTCATTCGTCTCCCATGTGCGTCGCGGGAGAGCGCGCTCTCTGGTTCGAGATGGTATACGACACGCGAGAGAACGATTCTCGCTAGATATCGTTGTATAGATATATATACGTAAGTGCCCTACTATGAGATAGAGAGAGAGGAGAGAGATAGGGGGTGAGAGCATAAACTCTCCGCGAAACATACGTCAGTCTCGCTATCGGGTAAAATTGTATAACTCAGTCGGAATTTCGCATGTATCGGCCCAATCCGTAACGTTACGCATCGACAGATAGTCAGAGACAACAAGAGTGAGTGAGTGAGAGAGAGAGAGAGGGAGGGGGAGAGAGAGAGAGAGAGAGGGAGAGAGAGACAGAGAATCAGAGGCAGAGAGCGAGATAGAATGAGAAAAACTGCGAGTCGAGAGTTATATAGATGTAAAATAGGATTATATGTATGATTGATTGAAACATTGAGAAGATCCCGTTAGAAACGCGAAGCCATCGCTGGAATTGATTGGTATCGACTTTGTGCGTCGGTCACGAGAGAAGCTATTAAAACTTGGGCGGTATTAAAAAGAGCGAATCGAACACCAAAAATCGTTAAAGCTCGTCGATATCGTGATACCTGGATTCGGGTTCGTTCCTATCTGTATATATATATTAGGCTGTGTTATTTTTGGGCAACTTTTTCCTTCATCCTGCCACCAGGCTTTAAACTTGCAGGAAGGTAAAAATACAAGCCTGTCCAAATTTGACATGCTGTACAAACAAACTGCCAGCATATTCTTATAGAGAATTGAATGCTGTACAAAAGATCCGTTATAATTTTTTGATAAACTTAACCATTGAAATGATATCCGAGTTCAAAGTTCAAAATATATAAAACTTCATAATTTGTTAAATATTACAGCGAAACTATTGACTCTATTGGAAAACTATTTATTAATTATCAATTAAAGAATTTGTATTCTTTACACATTTTCCCTCTGTTAGTTAAATGGGAAATAGAAATGTCTTTTTCGAGACCTCTAAATATTAATATTAAGAGCTCAAATTTAGACCGGCTTCTTTTTTCACCTTCCAGCAAATTTAAAGCCTTGTACCAGGATGAAAAAAAGGTTGTCCAAAAATGAGACAGCCTAATGTGTATATATATATATATAAATCGTGATAATCCTGTATGTATTCCATTCGCTCTAACCTGATCTGCGTGTGGACGAAATTTGTGCACGAACCGATGATCGCGTGTGTATAGCGACGAAAACTCACTCTGTCTCTCTCTCTCTCTCGATCTCTCTCACACTAATGAACGAGGTATGAATCGTTCATTACTGGGTTAGTTGGATTAGTTACAATTTGTTTACGAACTCGCGGCTATCCCAAAGAGCGTGGCTCGCATCGCACTCCACTATGTACATATACGTACAGCATGTTGTACAACAACGAGGCCTTCTGGTACCAGAGAGAGAGAGAGAGAGAGAGAGAGAGAGAGAGAGAGAAAATAGTACCTCCCGGTTGCAAAACCAAGTGAGAGAGAGAGAGAGACGAAAAACAAGGATTTATCTTGCACATTACAAAGCAAAATTCCGAGCTATCGGAGACCACAAGAATGTCATCAAGGTTATCAAACGTGTGAATTCAATGCTGGAATAACCGATGCTCGAGTAATCGATGTAACCCTGTCCACCAACTCCTAGTCCTTCAGCGATCCCCTGTCGTACCGCTTTCCCTTCATCATCGATCGAACATTATGGGATTGGGACTTGTAGCGACAGTCTCGTATACTCGAAGAGACTCTCTGGCTATGAGCTCTTTGGCGTACCGTACATACCGTACGGAATACATCGTCGCTATTCTACCCTTAATAAGATGGACCCTGTAACATCCGTGGATACTGCACATACCTGTGTATATATATATATATATATCTCTCTCTCTCTCTCTTTGTTTGTATGTGTGTAGGTGTATGTGTGTGTGTGCGCGGATATCTACCTCTATTAGAAGCCGAAGACGTAGTACAGTCCCTTTCCCCTACCTCTCGCTCGCTCTCGCTGTTAATTTCCAAAGCGCAACAGCACTGCTCCGGTTGTTTCCCTCCCGGCCAATGTACATTATAGCAACAGGGAGAATCCACCCTCGAGCCCACTCCTCACACCTCGCACCCCCCCTCCCCCTCGCGCCTACACCGCCAAACGAGTATATACCAAAGGATGTGTACCTGTGTGTCTGTCGTGTACCAGGAACAACTATGCGAGACACAGTATATATATATATATGCGAAATAGACGATATATAAACTGAAGCCACCAGTAGCCTCAGGAGTTCCACAACTCGCGCCTCGTCCTTCTCATCCTCGTCCTGCCTGTCGTTCTCGAAGCCATCCTTCCTCAAGCCCACGTATTCTCCAGCGCCACGAAATTCTCATCAGCCAACGTGAGAAACGGTTGATTATAATCTCTCTCGCAAGCCCCTGCTAACAGATTGAGATACATCGTCGCCGGTGCCCTACCCCCTGTACTAGCTAGTAATTCCTTTTGTGCTCGTCTATATATATTCACATACAGAATACATACAAAACCTCATACGTGATATTGTAATACCTCGGGTAACGTAAAAACGAATAAGTCGGCCAAACGCCGTCATCGAGACAGCGATCGAATGACAAATATATATTAATTATTACGAAAATATCGATATTTTCTTGTTTTTTTTTTTGTCAAATATTCGATCGAAATTGTTTTAAAAAATGTAACCGCGCGATATCGTACGGAGTATCGCGATTCTCGCGTATTACGAGTAGTAGCGACGAGTCGACAAACGTAAGCTCTGCCGGTAGCCCGTCCATGCGCGATAATCACCGTTTCCCGTGTCGATGCGTGGTATACGTTTTTCGCGTCTACTCTCTACCATCCCCTCCCTCCTCTTCGCCCTCCTGCCCTCCTGCGTGGAGAAGAGTACACGAAGCAGCGTACATCGCCAAACGGCACACGGTTGGTCGTTCGCGGGTTAACGCATTACTCGCCGATCCGTAAAATTTTAATTGCCCTCGGGCCTTTCCCCTCACCGCCGAATGGCCACTACGTTTTACACGAGACTCGGGAGGAACGCGCGAACGTAGAAGGGAAAACACAAAAAAAACGGAAATGAACAGCCGTATATATATAAATACATCAACGCGTGATTATGACGTTACGGAATAATATTCGTTCGAGTTAACGAAAGGATCTCGCTAAATAGATAGCGAAGTCCCGCTTGCCGTACCTTTCTCACTCTGTCGCTGTCGCTGTCTCTCTCTCTCTCTCTCTCTCTCTCTCTCTCTCTCTCTCTCCGACCCCCCCCCCCGTTATTCGCCGTCTATTGTCTCTCTCCCTCTTCAACAGCGGGGTACCTAGCTCGCCTTCCACTATCGCCCCACCACGTTCCCCACCACGTACCTTACGTTCGCGCTCGCCGACGATATATATACACACATACATACGGACACGCACTCACCCGGTCCTGATTCTGTATGTATGCGCATGATAAGCTTGTCGAGTAGCGTGTATGCCGTGTGTATACAAGGCTCTTCCTCGCCACGAGTCGTTCGTTTATTTTATATATATATATGTATATGTGAAGAGAGAACAGAATTACACATCGTATACACGAACACACACACACACACACAGATAAACGCACATGTGTATATATATAATTCTGTCTCTTTCTGAATGTACATCTGTACATATATATATATATATATATCGTTTCTCGTCGCACTCTATCCATTCTGGTATTCTCCAACACCAACACCACGAGAACCTGTACGCGACCGAATGATAATAATTGTACTGTTTGCCAGGAACAAACGTTTTCCTCGTTCCTCGCTAGCTTCGTCTCTCTTTCTAACAGGCGCGGCCGATGCAACGAAGGGATGGTGGTAGGGGGAGGAGAGTGGGGGGTAGAAGGGAGTTCGGGCAGGGGAAGGGGTATGATGAAAAATCTCTGTAATATACAGCGTCGTATATACACGGTAACACGCCATTATTGGTAGTCCAATGTTCATTGCAGCGTATGTGTGTATACAGTACGTATCTATGTACGCGCATATATATATATATACGTAGTACAGATGGAAAATGGGAATGGGACCGGGTGGACGACAACGCATTTTCCGGAACGGATGCACACCGCGAACGCTCGCAGGCGGTTCATTAACTGCATACGACGAATATATCGATGCTTTCTAGCCGGTATTCCCTTTCCGTCTCACTCCGGCCTGTGCCAGTTAACTGGACCGACCTCCCCTCCCTCACCCCTTAGCTCAGGGAATTATCGATAATTAACTGATAACGACGAGACACGAAGGGAACTGAAAGGGTCGTAGGAGAGGCGAGAGAGGGTCGAGGCGGTGGATAACGGTAGGAAAATCGCTCCGGTACTGGAGATAATTGCGTGTATATTTTCGAACGGAAATTTGCTGGAAGAGAGAACGAGCTTTTTCCTGTTTTATCTATTTTTTAATTTTGTTTTACTTTACTTTCCTCTTGTCGGAGCATCATAGAATACGCTAGTTCTTTAAATATTTCGTCACGCGATTATCACTGCCGGAGAAATAAGTGGGGTAGTATGAAAAAATGAATAAAAAGGTAACGAGAGACGAGAGAGGAGAGAAAAGTCGAGAAGGCGAGAGGAAAAAAATAAAATTGAAAAACGACGAGAAAATGCAATTAAAATTAATCCTCTCTGAATCGTCGGAGTCAAGTTTTCTTTTTTCTTTTTCTTCGACATACATAACGAAGATAGCAAAGTTTCGTTGTTGAAGACCCTTGATGACACCTAGTCGAATACGACGAAAACGACGACGACGACGACGACGACGACGAGGACGACGACGTTGACGACGGAATGGATCGTAACAACGAAATGGTATAAACGATGCAATCCTAATAATGTATCGATCTTTTACCAATGCTTAAATCGGAAAATGTTCTATAGGTAATAGGAGAGAGAGAGAGAGAGAGAGAGAGAAATAAAGACAGAAGAATACGAATATTTACTCTGCATTGCTCGTAGGTCGGTAAAATATAGACATTCCGCTTACCAATCGGTCTAACTCTCCTTCGACGTACTATAACACAGTATGGCAATTTTACACATATATACATACGTATATCTATACATATGTACACAGCAGGTCGAATATTTAGGCCAACGTGCAGAAATCGATCACGTAAGACTGCGGCTAAGTATAGGGGGAGAAAGAGAGAGAGAGAGAGAGAGATAGCGATACGTATTCCTCGCCATGGAATTTGTCTTACGCGACGCTCGTTGGATAATAGAAAGAGGTAAGGAAAAGAGAGAGAGAGACAGAGAAAAAAAGAAGTTTTCTCTCACAAACGAGACGAGAAAAGGAAGAAAAAAAGAAGAGGATAGAGAGAATAAAAAATAAATGATTATACGAATCGCGAGAGGCTCGTATAATTTGTTGATTCCGTCTTGGATGGACCCCCCCCCCCCCGTGATTCGCGATGGTTACGAGAGCGTGGGACTACGACGCTTAGAAACGCGAGAGAGGGAATGGCAACGAGCACGTGAAATTCGTGAAATCGTTGCAGTATTACCGCGAGTTAACTTTCATTGAACGTATCAAGAATGTTTGCGGGATGGGGTCGTACGAGAATAGCGAAGTAGGATTGCCCGAGCGAGAACGACGAGAAGGATGGGAATTTCCGGGGTAGCGAAAGGAGAAGGAGGAGGAGGAGAAGGAGGTAGGAGGTAGGAGGTAGGAGGTAGGATATGGAACGACCAAGGAAAATATTCGAACCCGGTGAGAGCACCCAGTGTAACCCACCGAACAATTCACGTCGTCGTCGGTTAGTTACCAATTCCCCTCGGCGTAGCCGCAGCTCAAGCCGGATTATTGAATAATTTCGAATCAGTGACCTCCGTCGAACGGTATAAACTATTCTCATAGTTAACTGTAGCTTTCGCTATAGACTAGGTTAAGGCATATACCTTCATGTACATACAGTCGTAGATAGCTAGGTACGGGCAGGGGAGGGGAGGGGGGATTTGTTACCGAGTCTACGATCGTCCGATCATTCCGAATCTCTTAAATTAAGACTAATGCTGTTTTACCACCCCTAAAATAGAAACGAGTCTGATCGAATTTTGTTTTTTTTTTCAATTAATCGTTATTCACTTCGTCCGATAAAAATAGCTTGTTTGCACAATTAAATCAGAACTTTCGGTATTTTTACGATAATGAAATATCGATAGTTTCGTCCAACGAAAATACGCGACGAAATTAACGACCCTAATATTTCGAGGAATACTTAACGAATGTGTGTTTTAATATTTAATCTGGGATTTATTTGGTGACTGGACCGTTAAGAAAACTTGTGAATCGGGGATGATCGGTTTCACAGGTCGAAGTGGCATCCAATGCCTCGTACACGTACATATGGGTCTACTAGACGGCTTTATATATATATGTATATATATATATATAGATAGATATATATACATATAAGTGTACCAGTTTGTATCGGAAGGTGAACCGAGAGTGGCCTCACGAAGCTAGATAGCCATTGCCCGGTCTCCAATGTCGTGTTCTCGGTAGCAGACTCGGGTTGTACCATAGCCCCTTTAGGCCTCCCCCTCCTCTCCAGCCCACCTACCTCTCACCCTCCTCTCAACCTCTGTACACTACAGACCAACTTCCACATTGGTACGAAGGGAACTCAGGGCTGTATAGTTCCGACTAAAGCCGTGAGCTAGGCTCACGAGTGGTGGTGTGCTCGTTGACTCCTGAATTGCATCGAGAAATACTAATATTCACGAGTCAGCCATCGTCGGCTACACGTGATCCGGTATTGAATATTTATCACGGTTTAATTGCCACCAGATACACTCACGGTGGGATGATAACGTAGCGTATATATTTATCGTTTTAATCATCAACGGCTCGAAGTATCTTCGTGTTTCGTCCCATCATTAATCTCGCGCCGGGTCATGGAAGAGATTTTTGAAATATTTGCTTACGAAAATAGAAATGAATGAAAAGAATAAAACTGAGCGATTGTTTTTTTTTGTTTTTTTTTTTTAGTGGCTCGGAGGAACGAGATGTATTTTTCTCGTCGACGAGAAATTCGTTTTTCTGTGAATATGAAATACTCGTGTTACGGGACTATGAATATAAATGTTTCCTAATTTACGAACGTCTATCGGAGAATCGAGTATCACGAACGTAGAACTAGTCGGTTGATCGAATTATTGAATTATCCTCGAGATTGGTCTTCGTCTGATTTTCCGTGAACCGTGATAATTGAGTATTTTCGGTTCGTCAAAAACTCGCGGGGTGTTATCAGCAAATATGTTTCGATGCATTTTACAGTAGGAACGTTTATCCCGTATCTATTTTCGAAAAGTTTGAGTGATAATGGTACGAGTTTGTACTCTTACACTCGGTACGAGAATCGGAATTCGACATTTTACCGTCGCTATTAATAGATTTGTTAACGTTCGCAAATGAGGGCAACATGCTGTAAGTACTAACCGGCGATGTATTTAGCGAGGGGGAAATCAAGATTCGTATTTCACATGGAACTATTTGAGAGATAGAATTAAAATTTAAAGAATGACATTTGGTTCATTCCATTATATATTTTTTGCGGATGTAACGATGAGACGGAAACCATAAAATTCGAATGCCAATGATAACGAAAAATAGAAAAATTGATGAATTATTGAAAAACTATGGCGGCCAAACGTCCCGAGCGGCGTATTTTGAAGCTCGAACAATTACGAATTAAATTATCAGATTTCTCGTGTTAAAAGTCCACCGGGAATTAAATTTACGGCTCTTTAAATGAAACTATAAATTTATGGCCATGGGCCAAAAACCGGTCAATATTTTTCCTTCATCCATTTCGACATAGTTTCCTTATAAAATCGTAAATTTTCCATAAAAAAATCCAATACGATTCATCGATTTTCTATTTCTTCAGCTTATCATCGACAAATCGCGAACGAAACTAAAAACAAGGATATCCCTTTTCATAATTTAGAAAACGATCGTTTCATAATGAAAGAAAAAAACCAAAACGTCTTTTGATTTGTTTCTTCCGTAAACGAAAACTTGACCCGTTCAAACGTCTCCGTGTGAAATGCCGGTAACCCAACGGATTCAACGATTTGAGCTTTACGAGGGAGTTTTGTATCATCAAACACACGAGTGAAGGGTGTAAATTTAACTATTGAATAATATATCGGGTATGCGGAGTGTTTGCAACGTTTCCTCTTGACTCTCTGCTATCTACGCTACTGTCCGATATGCCATTGTTTGCCGCTTCTGTGTCGACCAAAGTTAGTCGACCTCTTGTCATTCTCTATATATACATAAATATATGTCTCTATATATATATATATATATATACACACACATCTATATACCAACAATGGTGACGTTGTCGTCTCTCTACTGTCCCGCGTGATCTTAAGTTATTCTGTACTTTGGGACGTTCTCGAACCGAGCCAAGCAGAGCACCGTATACGTACAGAGCAATATATATATATATGTATATAAAGGTAAAACACGGTTAAAGCTCGCTCCATTGGTGCATACTGTTCGGTTTCAATGAAAAGTGTACGCGGAGAGCTCGGGGAATAAGAACAGCCTCGGTGCAAGTTCCTGACAAGCGATTGCATAAGGAAGAGAATACGAAATAACAATATAATATAGCGTGGATTGGGCTTATAAGCTGCATGCCTGAGATAATTTGACGAGGATGTCTCGTGTTTCTGGGCACTTGGGAAGGGAAGGGAGAAGGAGGAGGTCTAAACGGAGGCCAATATAGGGATGTAGCTGGTGTACATCCCATATATTCTGTATAGATCTCCCTAATAGTATATTGTATTACGCTCTACCGAATCGGGGACGCAATACAGTACCCACCTCCCTCGAAATTGGAATACATGAGAGGGACGATAATTATTCGTGTGACTGACTCGACGTAGCGTTTAACCAGGCGATCTCCCCTTCCCCCGTAAGTTCCGTTCCCGAAGGGATTTCGATGGAAATCTCTCTACCTCTCTCTCTCTCTCTCGGTCGTTCCAGCACCTCGTTCACCTACGCGACATTGAACGTGGTCCTTTGTTCGAGCACGTACGAGATTCGTAATAATCGCAAGATCGTGGCAACGCTAAGGTCGCGCGGGTGTTGGACCACGTGATAATACCGTTGAATTCAATAATCGAACGATTTCGCGTTAGAGAAGTATACGACTAGATTGTGAGAAAGATGCACGAGAAAGGTAAGGTGGGGTTGTAAATAATCGAGGGGTGTGTAGTAAGGGTCGTTTGGGACGGGGAGGAGAAAGGATGGGATAGAATTATAGTATAACGTGGAAAAGGAGAGGCAAGAAGGGCCGTGAGTCATCTCGATGTCCCGGCCGAGTTCACGGATGTATAACGCTCTAACGGGCCATAAGTTATTCCAGGTTGGGCCATTCTCGTTTGGAAACCCTCTGGGTACCCCCACCGGTTCAGAGAAGTACGGGGCCTCGGTTGGTAAGAGAGACTGTGCAAGGGTAATGGGATATCTCCGAAGCAACGACGAGTTTTGCGAATGCGAGAGAGAAGGAAACGAGAAGGAGGTACGAGAGGGAGGGGGGCGGGGGGTGTAGGAAGGAAGAGAGATAGCGTTAAGACGACGGGCACAGACCGGGGGGGTGAGAGCCCGGCAATGGCCAAGGAGGCGATGATGAAGGAGAGGAGAGGGAACGAACCAAGACGTTCTACTCCTCCTACCGCTACTTCTCTAGCCTCAAAGACCGGAATATTTCGAGGTAGAACGCGAGGATAATCGAGAGGATAATTCGCGACCACTGCACTCCCTCTCGTCGTGACTCCACGGAGCTTTCGTGCTACCGAGCGCGAGAGGAAGAGTAAGAGTGAGTGAGTGAGTGAGTGAGTGAGAGTGAGAGTGAGAGAGAGAGAGAGAGAGAAAGAGAGGGATGGGAAATTAACGGGAGGGCTTTCCGAGTCATGCACCCTCACGCTCGTTCACTTCGAGAATATGGACTAGCAACGTTGCGATATAACAGAGGCTGAATCGCGAAATAGTGGCTTGCTACTAACTGCAATGGAAAATGGGCAGAGAAGTGGGACGTATTCGTGTATATCCAAGTAACTCCGTGTGTCTCTACGGTTATACACGTAATACCGCGATACTCCAAGCGATTCAGGATCAAGCCGTCTCCAACACGCGACACAATAATGCACGCCGTTGCCCATACGATAAGTATGGTATACGGGGCTTAGCGTGGGCTGTACGTGCTACATTCCGTTGTGCATGAACTGTAAAACAGAGAGAGAGAGAGAGAGAGAGAGAGAGAGAGAGAGATAGAGAGGGTTTATTGAATATGGGCAGAATCATAGCATCGAGCAGGGAGAATCGACTGTGAACTACGCGAGGAGGATGCTACGTTACGGTTAAAAATGTCACAAGGTTTCACATGCTTCGCACACGTTTTTTGTTTTTTCGACGACGGTTTTTGTTCGTCGTTAAAGGCCGTTCAACGAGGTTTTATTTTGTTTTTTTGCTTGTTTATATAAGGTTCGTTATTGAGACGTGTTTTTATGAAAAGGTTATGTACTTTATCTGGAATAACTAAACGTCATAGTTTGTATTCCGAGTTGGTTTCCGTAATGTCGTGTCGTTTAGATTGAAAGCGAGCAAAAATAAAAAATAATTTTATGTTGACCACGCGCATACATACGCATGCTGGCCGTGGTAAAACCTACGTACCACGTGAAATATGACGGCGAGGCCGTAAAAATATTTTATTAGTGGACCCGACGAATAATACATGTGAATCCGCTATGAGTTTCGCATACGAACAGCCATAAAGTATAGTTTTAACCTCATGAAAACGTAATACATGTCTACGTTTGATATAACGTTGTTTTTTTCTACCTCTCTCTCTCTCTCTTTCTCTCTGTCACTTCTTCTTATTGCGTTCTGTTACGATGTTGCAGTAGATACGAAAAAAATAGCCGAGCTCGTTTGAATTTCAAGAATTTAGTTCCGTCGGAAGTAAAGAAGAGACCGTATCAAGGGCAAATTCAACGTTAACGTGTACGTGCTCGCTCGTGCTATGTAGCAATGTCATAAAGTTGATCAAAATTTTACGATCGATTTACCCCTTAAGAATACAATATCGTTCATTGAATCAATTTGTGTTTCTTTTTTTTTTCTTGCGTTTCAATACAAAGCGATTAATTAAAAGCATGAAAAAGTGTCGTTCGGATTTCGACGTTTTCGATGCGGTTTTTACCAGGCGATTCCACGCCCAACGGTAAACACAAAAAAGTTCGAAACTTTTCATCGAGGGTGGTTGGGGAAATAGAGAGAGAGAAAGAGAAAGAGAGAGAGAGACCGACAGACAGAGAGAGATAGAGAGAGATAGAGAGAGCAGTCGGAGAATTCCAAATTCCAATTGTTATTACCGGATACCAAAAGTTCCACGTCAAGTTGGCTCGGCTCTTTCGACGATACAAATACGAAGAAAAAAGCGAGTATCGCGAGAACGATGGAAAAGCAACGGGGGAAAAAAGCTTGACGAACGACGAGCTCCGTGTTTGCTCGAAGGAGAGATATATTTTCGTTGCACGGGAGAGTCCCCAATGCCAAGACCACGTATCCCAGTGAGACATTCTATTCGAGCCTCGTCATCGACGAATACGTATAAATACACGTATACGTATGCGTCTATGTCGGTAAAAAAAAAAGAAAAAAGAAACAAAAAAAACAAGAGAAAAAAAATAGAGAAGCAGGAAGAAGGTAGTTGGGTGAAGAGGAAGGCTTTTGTGGTGATGGATCGATCGGTAAAGCAGTGTTGCTGGTCGTGTCTCCCCTAAGCACCGAATCAATCAACGCCTCACTTTGTGCGTCTATATACACCGTCGTGTATGTATGTCGAGCCTGTATCCCTATACGTTGTTTTTTTTTCCTTTTTCACCCCTCTTTCCACCCCCATTTTCTCATTTTTTATCTCTTTTTGTGCCTAGCCACCGCAATATGCCATTTTGCCTACTCATTCTCTCGACTTTATGACATTTTTCAGGAAACCATCATCGCTCGTGCCTAGCCTCGGCTCGTAAAGTGTTAAATTTTCACTCGTTTTTTTTCACTTTTTCAAATATCTTTTCCTTTCGAGGATACTATAAAAATCCTCGCCCTTGTTACGGCTCGAGCGTTGCGTGTTTACACGCGAACGATACGCAAGCCGGGAATGGCACACCCACGCGTGGGTTTACCATCGCGTAATACGTATCGCGATACTTTCGTCCAAATGTGCATTATGCAGATATGTTGTTAACGTATCTCCCGCGGGACCCATTTGCTTTTCCACGATTTGGCCCGAATTACGTTCCAGCGTTGCCCGGACACGGGAACGCCAATGTCTTATTCATCAGCAAAATTACCGACCCCTATTTTGTATCGTCGCGTCTCTCTCTCTTCAACTCGTCCCCCTTCACTCTCTCGCTCCCTCCCTCTTCTTATTGAGGTCGTGAATTTATATCGATAGCGCCAACACGATACGTCTTAGCGAGGGCACTCTGCGACTAGAGTTAGAAAGTGTGCTCGTATGTGTGTGTATGTGGAAGAGAGAGATGGCTACAAGTTCTCTGGGACGGACTAGGGTTTCAAACTCCTTCTCTCTCTCTCTCTCTCTCTCTACCTCGTTCACCTCGACGTTGATTTATCATAGCTAGAAGAGGGATACACGTTCGTATAGAGCGTTAATTACAGAAACTCGGTTAGTCCTCTCCACTGCTCCTTGTTTCATCCTTCTCTCTCTCTCTCTCTCTCTCTCTCTACTTGGGACGGTAATTGTTAACGTTGACGCCACTCACTCTCTCCTTCTCTCTTTCACCCTCTCTGTCTCTCGTCCTGAGCAGCCTGGAGAAAACCCGATGGTAACTCACGCACGAAGCAACCATCAGAGAGCAAGAGAGAGTGTGAGAGAGAGAGAGAGGGAGAGCCTGAGACAGCGAGAGAAGACTCGATACAACACATTCCCCTGTGGAGCTTCCGCCCCTGCTGAGCTTCTACCAACAGTGAAGACAACATATATATATATAGATGTATCGACAGAGATATATATATATATATATACGAGGAAGGAGACCACCGAGAAATTGCTCGATAACTCTTCAGAACCGCACCACGCTTCGCCTCAACAAAATAGACCGATGTTAACCGTCAATAATTAATAATTATTAACCGTACCCGTGTACGAGCCTGATATAACGGAGGGGTTTCACGGAAAGATATATACGAGCCGGGCTGAATTACATATCGAAAACCTTGCGGCATAGAGGGAAAATTCGAAAAATATGTTCTAGCCTGCTAAGTTCGAGCCATGAAATATTGCCGTATCGTCCAGTAAGAAATTTCAAATAAAACCCACGTCACGATCCGTGCGTAAAAACAAGCGCGAATCAATATTTCAGAAATATTTCGCTACGAATTTTATACCACTCGGCGTTTTGCGAATGAACTTTCACAAACCCCTAGAAAATGAAATTTTGGCTCGAGTTCTGGGAGTCGCGGTGAGCAACGTTTTAGTGGTCCATATTCACCAACTTTACCCAACACTACATACACATTTAAATATATATATATATATATATATATAAATTACAGTAGTGGCAGGGAACAGCGATGAAGCCCGAAGATGCCTAGATGTGATTTATCGTTCGGCGTGACCGACGCGGCTCACGGTAATTAATTAGGAGAGCTCTGCTCTAACGCTATCTCTCTCTCTCTCTCTCTCTCTCTCTCTTCCATCCCCCTAATGCGCGAGTGGAGCGCGGGGAGGTCTCTCTCTCTCTCTCTCTCTCTCCCTCGAAATCCCCGGGATTCCGGCACACGGTTCTTGCATTTTCCACCGCCCGCCCTTCCCCCCTCCCCCTTCCCGTTTCTCTTCCTCCACTACGTCAACCTCGATATATATAGTACTCAAAACTATACAGTATATAATGCAAGAGCATATCACGGGCAGAGAGAGGGCGCGCAAACACCGACAGACGGACCGAGAGACAGATGGATAAAGACAGACAGGACATAGAGACCGAAATACACACGAGAGGGCTGTAGCATTGTATATAGATATGTGTTTAAATATGGGGTTGGGGGGTGGGAAGGGGGGGGGGAACATATTCTCGCACGCATCCCCCGACGAGAGCCATTCATTCATTTCCGGATAATTCCTGGACATGCTCTCTTGCACGTATACATATATATATATATATATATAAATATATATACATATATATAAATATATATATATATATATATAGATATATGTATAAATATATATGTATATATATATATAAATATATGCATCATCGGTACACACGGTTACCATACATTCTCGACGTACACGTACGCACACACTGAGATTCACTTATTTATTGAAGATCGTGCCGGGGCGAAACTCGCGTCGCGTATTTAGTCGTATAAAGGTGGCCCACCGTAAACATATTCGTCGGAGACTGTAGGTTTAGCTCGTTTTTGTCATTTGGTTTCTTTGTTCTTTTTATTATTATTCCGCTCACGTACGACCCCACGCGAGACGAAAAGTCACGTCTCGAGAACAACGAATTATTATTATTATTTGTTTTTCGTAATACATAATGATATCGGTTTCGTTTGTCGTTTTTCGTTTTTTTTCTGTTCTAAACGTTTTCACATCGTCGCGATTTTTTTCATCCCTCGTGCGTGTGTGTGTGTATACAACGATAAACCCTTCGCTCGTCATTCATCGCAAACGGCGATAATGTTTCCCTGGGTGTATGACTGTTTCATTATTATTATTATTAATAATAATTCGTTCATCCACCGTCAATAGTAATTGTTTCGATTATTATTATTGATAATAATAATCGAATATTAATAATAATAATAATAATAATAATAATAATATATTGGTTTATGAATAATCATCGCGGCAGCTCACACGTGGGACGTGCTCGTAATCAATCGTTATGATTACCGCGTGATATTCATCGTCGTAATCATTTTCGTGACACGCGCACACACACACACGCGCGCGAACACACACACATGCACATACATACGCACGTACGTCCACACAAAATTCGCCTCGAGTCCTAAATCACTAATTATTGAATTGACTAGAAAATCCAGTTATTTTTCCCGATCTTTTTTTTCTTTATTATTCTTTACCTTTATATATATTTGTTTGTTTTCTTTTTTCATCTCAATACGTATATATTATATATACATTCAACTCAACAATTTCCTTCTTTCTTCATCATGCTCAAATTCGCAATTTGAATTCACACAATAATATATATATATATATATATATATAGAGATATATACCGTACACTCTCGGGAACATTTGCAGTCTTTACTTTGAAAATTTGTCTTCGTATTCTTTTTTTTTTCGTTTTTCATTATTGATATATCATATGTATGTGTGTATAATTCTCATCATTCTCATCGTTCTTATGATAGCGTATAATTGTAATAACGATAATCGTAACGCGATCGTAAAAATATCACGCGGCAAGTTTCGCGGTCGAAAGCGAGAGAGCGTGATATTTCCAAAATCACGCTATATAGTACAAATTACCCGTCAATATTGTGCTGTAAAGACCACCGAAACAATTATTTATACGCAGTCGATTCAGCTATCATCTCCTCGACCATAATAATCCACTCATCACGCTTTCGACATTCATTTTCTCTCTCTCTCTCTCTCTCTCGGAAACTCGCTCTATCTCTTTTTCCCCAAATTGACGCGAGAAACTTCCGTCCTTCTTCCGTATATATATATACATATATACACACATATATGTAGATATATAAAGAGAGAGAGAGACTAATAATAATAATAGTAGTAGTAGTAGTAGTAGTAGTAGTAGTAGTAGTAGTAGTAGTAGTAGTATAGCAATAAAAGTCCTTTCTTCCGTTTCGTCATCATTGGGACAAGAATTTTTCTCTCCGCGAACATAACCAGCGTTATAAGAGAAGAAAGAGAGACGTTTAGTACGCCCTTGGGCAGGATAGACAGATAGAAGAGATAGAGAGGTCCTCCTCCCCTCCTCCTCCTCCTCCTCCTCCTCCTCTTCTTCTTCTTCGTCTTCTTCGTTCTCCTCCACCTCGTCGTCGACGACAACGTTGACGCTGTCCCTGCGGGCGCGCACTCCCGGAAACGAGTGGACGGACCATCCGACTCGCCACTCGGAAACGAGCGTCAGAATGAGAGAACGAGCGTAAGAGAGAAAAAGAAAATAACGCATATATACATATATATATATATATATATATATATATATGTGTTATGTCGTACGAAGCCAAAAGCGTTTGAGATCACTCGCGGGTATAGTCTTTCGTGTCACCCACAAATTCACTTTTATCTTTTCTTGTTTTTCTTTCGTTCACCCTTAAATATATACCTTGCGATATATACATATATATATATATATATCGCATTCATTCGCGGATAATTATTCTTTACGATTATAATTTCACTACCGGACACCCGGCAAGGTTGACTCGAATTTCAATAATCCTCGAACGTATATCACGTCGAATCGTCGCACCGGAAGGTATCTCGTCAAGTCTCCGTTTCCATTTCCTCGTCGAGGTCGTAGTCGTCCTCTTCCGCGATCCGTCGACAAGTCTCGTCTTCCTGATGACGTCGTCTAAGCTCGAGGTAACGATGCCGGGCGTCGCAGTAATGAAGCAACGGCACCTAGACATCCGTGCCCGTTCCTTCCTGATATCCCTCGTCCGGTGAGCTTCTCGTCGAGCCGAGTACTCGCTTGAGCGCCGATACAGGCGGTAACACAGGTACGCCTTTCTGCCAGACCCTCATTTGCTTGGCACCCGGCGGAAAGTGTTCGATGCTAGACGGTAACGTCGATTGCGCGATCTCCTTGCTCGTCGAGTAAGGATTACTCGTCGTCGTGCTCGTTCTCGCGTCCGATGGCGTCATCGCGTCCCATAGACAACCGAATAGTCTACCGTCGTCCATGTTGAGACCGAGGCCACCACCACCGCCGCCGCCGCCACCGCCGCCAATACCGTCGTTTCCGTACGGACCGATATCCTCGATCGAGCCCCGTCTCGTGTCTCTTATCAGATCGGGATTTTCGATCGGCATCAACGACGCCGAAGGCGCGAAACCACCCGACGGCACGAGACCGACGATCTCTTGATGACGATAATTGTTCGGATGATGCTCGTAACGCGTCACGGAATAATCGTTTTCCGTCGCCGCGACGATGACCTGCTGCTGCTGCTGATGCTGCTGCTGCTGCTGCTGCTGCTGTTGCGTCTGAGGCCTCTGCACGTAGCTGAGATTCAACGAGACGGGCGGAGGCTTGCCGCCATTGGCAGCCTCGCTGAACGACGATGTCTCCGTCTCCTCCATTTTGTCCCGTATTCGACGTTTCGATCCCGATGGCGGATCGCCGCTGTTCTCTAAACTTCCCGAACACTCGCCACCAGCGCCATCTAGCGTCGCGCCTGAATTCTTCGCGTCTTTAAGAGGCATTCTTCTCAGACGTACGAAGAGCACGAGTATTATCAACAGTATGAAGAGTATGAGAACGACGAGTGCCGCTGATATACCGGCTATTTGTCCCGAGCCGAGGGTCGACATACCGGCGGTTCTCAGCGACACGTGGAGGGTGAAATTCGCCTCGACGCTACCCGCCCGATTTTCCGCGACGCAATAAAACTCGCTCGAGTCGGATTCTTGAGCATTCGTCAACACGAGTGTACTCGTTTTCCTGAATTGTCCGTCCTCGTATATCAGTATCTTCTGATAACTACTGAACGCGGAATGATTCGTCAACAATTTGCCGTTCCAGTACCACTTCAATTTAGCCGGTGGTACGGCACTCACGCGACACACGATACTCGCGTTTTCTCCTATCGTCGCCTCGGCGTATCGGCTAGCTATCAGTAACACCGGACGACAGGCAAAATCGTCGATCGTCAGATCGGTGAACAACCGTTTGATCAACTGATCGGGCCCGTGACACGTGGGCGCGATCAGCGTCGGGAGATTGTGCTTGACGAGCCACTCCTTCAATTCTCGAAGATGACAATTGCATATCCAAGGATTTTCGTGAAGTTCGATCGTCGTCAATTTGTTGAGAGGATCGAAAGTGCCCGGATTAAGGGTGCTTATGCGATTGTCGTTGAGCTTGAGGTTCTCGAGAAGATCGAGACCCTTGAATCCGTTCGCCTCGATCGTCGTCAATAACGAATGCGACAGATCCAACTTTACGAGATTCGGCGTATTACGAAACGCGTGTGACGGCACGCTCTCCAACGGATTGTACGACAACGACAAATCTCGTAGGAAAGGCGTATTTACGAAACTCGCCGTTGGTATCGTCTTTAAACGATTGTTGCTTAGATCGAGCTCGACGAGATTCGTCAGACCGGCGAATGCCTCCGCGTCGATTTTGTTCATACGACAACCGCGCATATACAATCTCTGCAAATTCGTCAAACTGACGCGCACGAATATGTTGCTCGATAATACCCGTATGTCGTTGCCACTAACGTCGAATACCTGGGTCTCCGGGTCTATCCATTCCGGTATACCGGTCAAGGAACGATTGACGCACTCGACGGTACGTTTGCCACCTTTCCACTTGCACGCGCACTGATCGGCGCACTTGTCGACCGTGGCCGAGCTCATCGTCGCTAACGACGTAAGCAACAATACGAGAACGCACATAACGCTTCTTTCGAACGACACGAACGCGGCACCCATGATAGATCGAACCGATTTTTTGCGTGTGTCTTTGCACGCCTGTGTGTATGTTTGTATGAGTGTGTGATTCTTTCAAATATCACTGTCTTCCCTCTTCCGCCTTCTCCCGTTTTTTCACTTTTATGTTCCTTCACCTTCTTCCACTCTCTCCAGCAGCGATAATCCAAAGGACGTACGTTCCTATCTTTCTTATGCTTTCTTTCTTCACCGTCCGCCTTCTCCTCTACTTCTTCTTCTTCTTCTTCTTCTTCTTGTTCTTTCGCACTATTCCGCACGCAACCGATTTAATCCCGTTTCTTGTGTTCGTCCGTTCTTATCGCGTTGGCTTTCACCCCTGGTTGCACTTCACTCTACATAACGATGCTCGTTGCGGGCGGAGTGACGATCGTAGTGTCCGGACGTATTCCGGGACACTGTTGATATCGGTGGTAACCAAGCGTGGATGTTCATCCTGCTTCCTCTCACTGTCCTCTATTTGCCGTCTCCTCGACAGTGTAAACCTCGTCGTGGTCGTCGTCGTTCTAGTCCTCGTTCTCCTCCTCTTTCTCTTCCTCTCTGTGTTTTCCCGGAACAATGCCTATGTTTTCGTCACAGACGGTCCTTTCTCCTTTTACAGTGCTATCTCGTGGCTCTTCGCTATCCGGGTAAGAGCTAGAAGAACGAAGATGGGTAGAGGGTCGAGAGTCGTAGAGGTACGTTGGTGCTGATGGCGAGACGACAATAGCGATAGCCCGACAGTGGTAGCAACGGCAGGACGTTGTATTCTTCGTTACGGTGTTACACGAAGAGTAGACGACAGGGTTGGTGGAGCAACGAGACCGCAGCAAAACGCAGAAGGGGGGTAGAGCTTAGAAGCGAGAGCTCGAGGAGCGAAACGACGGAAGATTACGGTGACGGTGAGTGGTGCTGCTACTACTGCTGCTGTTGGCTGCTGGCTGTGGCGTTTGCACGATGCTTGTATGTGTGTAACGGGTGAGAGAGAGAGAGAGAGAGAGAACGAGTACGAGTATAGGAACCGTAAAGTGGAGAAATGCAAAGGGCTTATGTGTTGGCAAAGGGAGAGCGAGAGAAAGAGAGAGAGAGAGAGAGAGAGAGAAGGAGGGAAAGTGAGAGAGAATGAGCAAGATCCGGATGAGAAGCAAGGCGAGGGAGGTTGTGAGGTCTAACGCCCGGCAAACCAAAGCGGACGAGAACTTGACTGTCCCTGTCCGTGTGTGTATGTGAGAGCCAAGGGGCGGCTATGTGTTTGTCTGTGTGCCAGAGTCTGACGAGGAGGGGGGAGGCAAGCGAAGCATTCGCGGGAGGAGGGTGGTTGGAAGATGGTTACGTGGTGGGTTTCGAAGGAAGGACCGCTAGGGGGTTTGGAAAGGCAGGGACGAGGATAGGAGGGGGAGGGCGGGTGGATGAGGATGGGGAGAAGGTGAGCGGACAGGGGGGTTGGACGACGACGAGTGTGTGTGCTCTCTCACCCTCGACCGGACTAGCCAGCACCACCGACGCCTCGGCTAATTATGCAAACGAGAGGGCCCGGATTAGGCGCTACCGACTCGTCCATCCGTGAACGTCTCTCTTTCCACTTCGTCCCCTTTCACCGTTTCTACGTTTACCACTGTATATATATATATATCGCCGAGTTTCTTCTTCCCCAGTCACGTTTCTTTATTCTCCCTTTTCTACGATCCTACGGATTTTCTCGTATCGATGCGAGCTTATCGACGAGACGCGAAAATGGCTACGTACGTATCAATCCGATTACGCACTGATATTTTCAACGGGGATTGTTTTCTCTTCGACCCCCTTCTTCGACTCGCGCTTCTGTTTTATCTTGGTGCGTCAACTTCGTCTCCGTTTCCTTTTTTGTTTCTTTCTTCTTCACTTTTTCCTTCGTTCCTTTCGCGCGTCCTCTTCGCTCATAACGATGACCGTCTTTCGCTACCCACCCTCCGAATTCGACTGAACGACGATCCCGTTGCGAGTAGCGTGTTACAAGTCCTCGGGGAGGTATGGCGAAGCCAAGTTCGAGTGGGTATAACAGCTTTGGACGAGGCGAGAGAGAGAGAGAGAGAGAGAGAGAGAGAGACGGACAACCCCCGAAGAGAGCCCCGTAATCACCGCAGCGCGTCCTACGCTTTCGTACCAGTGCCTGAGGGGTGGGGGTTGATAGGCCAGGGGTGAAATAGCTCGGAGGGTTCACTCGGAGAACACGATCGAGCGTATATTACTCGTTACACAGTACACATATATATATATATATATATATTTATATATATATATATGTATATATATATATATATGTATACGCGTCTTCTCCCTATCACCCTCTCTTCCTTCAAGTCCCGACGATTTAGAGCACATCGACGGTCCAAAACTCAAAGTTCACTAAAATCTCTTCGCCACTGTACATATCAACATAGTATGTGTGCATGTGTATGTGTACGTGTATAGGATAGGTACACGCGTTCAAATTCTCGTATTTCCGGTCACTAAACACCAGAGACGATCTCCCTTTCGAGTTCTAAACGGCCCGCACATACCCGGAATGTCGGATGCGAAGAGAGAAATCCGGGAATCACGCTGGATTTAAGCGATCATTCGAAATCCCTCGTTCACCAGGAAACTTTGCTGCGTCGTCGTACTCACTCCCTCTCTCTCTCTCTCTCTTTTACACACGGAGAAACACTCACACACTCCTCTTTCGTCGCTTAGCCGTTTTCTCTCGTTCAAAGGCCGGAGCTCGGGAGAATCCGACATACGACGTTATTATACGTCGACAAGAAAGTTATTCGCACTGTAATCTTCGTCACTGTGATCCTTCTTCACGCTCCACGAGGACGACGATCGCCGATGAGGGATGACGACGTGGTCTCTCTTTCTCTCTCTCTTTCGTTATCACTCGCGTATGAATAATTTGAAAACCCGCGCGGAACGCCGGTTTCACGACGCTACACGTTTCACGACGCGGAAATTCGACTCGAGAAATTTCACGTCGAAATTTCTCGTACGATTCGTCGGTCACGCGCTGGAGCAACGGCCAGTACGCGCTTGACCCCGTCGATGGACTTTCCGCATAGACGAACCCCCGAGCTTATGGTAACTGGCAGCCGTCGAGAGGCCTAGAGGCGAGAGAGAAAGAGAGAAATAGAAGGAGCGACCCGGCACGCGAGGCTCTAGATTACCGTGCGGTTAGGGTACGTGTACTCGTTTGCTTTTATCGTGTATACGTGTATGTATACGCTTGCACTTATGGAAACTCACACAGGCACAAACAAACACCCACATATATATATATATATATATATATATATATAAAGATAGATATGTATGTATATATATATATATACGTTTGAATCCCGCTTGAGGTAAATTGTGGAAGGAACGAATCAGCCCGTAGCACTAATGCGACAAATTAAGCCACCGACACGAGAGGCGTCGTTGTCAACGATCCCGTCGAGATTCATGAACCGTTTCGAAAGCCCGGCGGCATAACGTTCGTCGTCACTTTGTCGAAAAAAAAAATGAAAAAAAAACAGCAGAAAGAAGAAATTACACTTACACGTAATAACGATACCACAGTGTAATAACGCGATCGTAATTATATACGTAACGGCGGCGTGTTCACTAATGCGTAAGGGTCACACGAGTCGCGTTCTTTTTTTTTCTCGACAGGGAAAACCGACGCTTTTCCCACTCGTGCGACACTCGAACGTTTTCTTTTTTTATTCCGTTACGTTACACGTTTCATCCTCTTCCCTTTCGTTAATTAATAATCCCTCGGACCGGGACAGACCGAGTAACGTTACTTAGAAACACTTGACGCATACGTTTCGGTCGAGTCGTGGATTTCGAGGGTTGTCCAGTAACACGAGGTTACACGAAGAAAATAAAAAACTAAAAACGCATCACCTCCACTTTCCAGCGTGTCAGTAGGCCAACGGACGCAGTGAAACACACACAGTTCGGCCACTCGCGCGGCAATTTTCGGTTTTCCCGTTATATAATCCCGCGATACTGTTCACAATTTTTTGTTCATTCTTTTGTATTTAGGGTTGTCGTTGTTTTTTTTTTGTTTTTTTTGTTTGCTTCTTATCGTAGATCTCACGTTTTTTTGTTCCTCATTTGGTCCCCCGATTGACGGAAAATATCGTCGAATAATCCGTGGGAGATCGTCGACAGTGTGTGTGTGTGTGTTTTTTTTGTTTTTGACGAACGATACGCGAATGCGCGACGCGAGGCGCGATATCGTCGGCACGACGGTCCGACGGAGACTGAACGCAGGAGCGGCGAACAGCCTCTAAGGGAAGAGGGAGAGAAAGAGAGAGAGGGAGAGAGAGAGAGAGAGAGAGAGAGAGAGAGAGAGAAGGGGGGGTTAAAGCACCAGTGTGCGAGAGCGTTCAACGATGAGTCTCTCTCGTGTGTGCGAGAGAATCTCACCCTCGGCGTTTTCTGCGTGTGTGCAAATGGTAGTATAGGGTGGGACGCGCGAGGCAGGGGGTATAGAAAAGGGGGCTGAATAAAAGAGCGAGGAACAGAGCGAGACAAAGCTTTTTCCGTTCTCCTCGTCAGACAGCCGTAGAATACCGTTCGTTTCGGCTTTGAGAACGTGAGTGAAAGAGAGAGAGAGAGAGAGAGAGAGAGAGAGAGAGAGAGAGAGAGAGAGAGAGAGAGAGAGAGAGAGAGAACGTTCTAGGGGAATGAAAATTCACCCCCCCCCCATCTCCTCGCCGTCACTACCAACCCCCCCGAACACTGTGCGAATATGGGGAAACGCGAGTGCGCAAGTGAGAAGAAAGAGAGAGAGAGAGAGAAAGAACCATGGAGTCTAGAGAAGAGTGCAAGGAGCACGAAGTGAGAGAGAGAGAGGGAGTGAGAACAAGGGTGGGTGAGGGAGGATGAGGCTAGGGAAAACGGCGCTGTGACGACGAAGTAGGGCGCACCCTTCTTCCTCACGCTCGCCGCACGCCAACGCGCGGTTTCTCTGCTTCGCTCTCAAACGCTATAGCCACCCTTACTATGTATATATACATGTATATATATATATATATATATATATATATATATATATAGATATAACGAGTCGCGAAGCGAACTATAGCAACGCCGTGATTCCGATGTTGCTTTCTCCCTCCCTCGCAGTCGCGTCTACCGTGGAGAATCCCCCCCCCCTCCTCCTCCGCTTCACCGCACCCCCGCACCTCTCCGTTTGAAAACGAACCTCCGCCCCGGCCGTCCCAACCCCTCGTCAATTCCCGCTAACCTTGCGGGACGACGGGAGGGGTCGCGGGCCGGTGGAAAATCTTCCCTCTTCTTCCGACTCGTTCGTTCATAGTTGGATATTCGTCCACACCTCTCTTCGTCGGTGGCGGTAGGAATAAACCCCTCTGCGAGCGCGACGGG
This sequence comes from Netelia virgata, assembly GCA_951802705.1. NCBI lineage: Eukaryota > Metazoa > Arthropoda > Insecta > Hymenoptera > Ichneumonidae > Netelia > Netelia virgata. The sequence goes on along the minus strand of OX637864.1, from coordinate 39,194,299 downwards.
ACACTCCGTGCAGTGTGTGCTGAATTCCACGAGCCCCCCATCCCCCCCCCCGCCGCCGACCCACCGCCACCGCCTCTCTACCCCTCTAACTCTCTTTCTCCTTCTTCATACCGTGGAATGCAACGTCGTTCTCTCGCTCGTACCAACGAGAAGTTGTAGCCTTTCAACTCCTCGGGGTGTCCGAGGAGGGGACTGGGGTTGGGAGAGAGCGTGGCGCGGGGCGGTTAGGGCGGAGGGAGAGGGGCTCGAGCGGTGCGCCCGCGCTCTAACGCCAAATCCCCTAGAGCTAGGGGTGTATTTCTGACTGAGCATGCGCTCTCGCGCATCCCGCTAGTGAGACGCTTCTATATATATATATATATATATATATATATATATATACGAATATATAGATGACACGTCTGGCTCTCCTCTACGTATGAAACTACTACCGTTCCGTGTATATTTCGCGATGGTGCAGAGGGATATACGTGTACGAGAGAAACGAATATAGAGAGAAAACGCTGTGCAAGCCGCATACCGAATGCGAGGGCGAGAGAGAGAGAGAGAGAGAGAGAGAGGGAGAGAGAAGCCCTACGTCACGGAGAAACGGCGCGGCGCGGGCTCAGATATACGCACAGCCGTTTCGCAAAGTGGTTAAATGCACTGCCAGATTACGATGGAATGGGCCGGTACGAGGCGGGAGGTACGAGGGTTGAATAGCCAGAAAGAGAGAAAGAAAGAGATATGCGGGGGGGGGGGGAGGTTGGAGGCTGTGTGGGTCCGCCCGAATTCAACGGTATTCGAAAGACTCTTTCGTTTTAACGCTCGCATTATACACTCTTCGCTCTTATTATTCTTACTCCTCCCTGGTTTTTATAGTCGCTTCCTCTTTGTCGTCAAATAGAGAGCGAAGAAATGAGTAAGAAGAGAGGAGGGTATTTGCCCCACGGTAAATTAAAATCTAATCGAAAACGACGTTCCACGATCAATTTTATTCGACGCAACCCGCGTGTAAGAAATTTCGTTCGTTAACGATCTTTTCCACGTAGATACGTAAAATTGTACGGGAAAAATTTGAAGCGGTCGAAAATCATCGAACAATTTGTTCACATATTTCGACGACGAAATATGTGAACGATTCGACGATACAATTCCCGAATGGAAATTTCGGAAGATAAAAAGACCGCTTTAGCGTCTTAATACCGTTTTAAATACAGTTTTAAAGACAGAACGTCAGTAAAAGGAAGTTGGTGCATACATCTATATCGTATCGACGTCGACCTGAGTCTTTTTTTCACTGCGCTCGTTTTCTTTATCTCCCTCTCTCTCTCTCTCTCTCTCCTCTTTCTTTCTCTCTTTCTTTCTTTTCGACCGTGTATATGTTGACGACCAAACTACCGGATTCCCGTTTGCACTTGGAATGACGTGACGCTGGCTCTTTCGTTCCCCCTCTGTATGTAGTAACCGCGACAATGAGACGATCTCTCTCTTTCTCTCTCTCTCGCTGACTCTCCCGCCCTTTTCTCTCCGCGATCCCTGGGCAACAAAGACGATCGTAAACGGTCCGAGAGGGGTTGCATCTGAGGGGTGTCTTTGTCAGAATTGTTTCCTCTCTCTCTCTCGTTCTCATCGCACAGCCTGGTGAGATACCGCACGAGAGATAGAGATAGAGGGAGCTGGAGCGAGCGAGGGAATTTACGATCGAGCAGCGCCACCGAGAATTCTACTACTACCCTACAGTCCGTGTATATATAGTGTGTATATCGTAACGTTCTGCACTAGCGAGAGATCGGGTTATCTCGATATAGTGGTATATATAGTGCTCGTTGTGTGCGATAGAGGGAGAACACGACAGTGAGCGAGAGAGAGGAGAAGGAGCGAGAGAGAGAGGAGAAGGAGCGAGAGAGAGAGAGAGAGAGAAAGAGAGAGAGAGACGGCAATAAAGCACTGTGCAAACGACAAGCCCCACTTATTTTGTCGCCTCGAATTCGAGATGAGAGAAAGAATGGGGTGGCGGGCCACCGGGGGTAGGAAAAGCAGGGCAGAGGTTGGGAAAAAGAAAGCGGAGAAGGCAATCGAAAAGTCAAAGCATCCGTAGTTCTTTCCCTCGACGCTTTTTTTCCCACTCTTTTTTCTATTCATACCACCTTTATATATATAAGTATTTGTGTGTGTGGGTGTGTTTGTGTATGTGCGCGCGTGTGTGTGTATGTGTATGTGCGCGTGTGTGTATAGGCAATCGTTTGTGGTATTGAGCTTGTAACAAGACAAAAGGAACGACGCTACAGACTTTCCACGGTTTCAATTGTCTCGAGGATTTACGAGATATCGCGACTTTCATCGAACGAGCTTTTTTTTTTTACCCTCATAGCTGTATTTTTAATTCACTGTTATCCGTCCATCTAAAAAACGGATTAGACGTTTCTTTTTTTTTTCTCGTTTTCTCTTTTAATCGACGTTCGAGCACGAGTTTTATAACGCGAACCGCCGCGATGAAAAAGTCATTTTAAAAATTCATAAAAACAATTTTACGACGAGTTACAAAAGTTATCACTTCGCTTGGTTTTTTATCGATATAAAACAATTTTGCGACGAATTAATTATCGGTCGGTAAGAAAAAAAAATGTCGCGATTATATCAAAAATTACGAGTTTCGGTACGTGGCAATTATCGCGTGAAAAACTACCCCTCGAGCTGACTAACGCAGTGAATTCTCGTATAGACATAGACATACGCCCGCGAGTGATACGATCTCTTTCGTGTCTCTCGCCAGACAAGGGGACACTCTCTCTCTCACACACACACACACACACACACCCTCTCTCTCTCTCTCTCTCTCTCTCTCTCTCTCTTCTGTTGTCTCTTAGCTAGGAAGACACCATCAAGGAAAAGAAATTCGCGACGTGCTGATGCGCTCATCTTCAGACAAGGGTGTTACACGCGTGAACGATCTTCATACACGTGTATATAGCCATAAAGAACTAACATTGTTGAAAAGACGAGAGGACCGGGGGGTGGAGAGAGAAAGAAAACAACAGAAGGGGGCTCGCAGTTCCCTAATTTTCTTCCTCTCTCTTTCAGCAGCGGCAGCGCAAGCAGCGTGGTAAAAGAGCAGAGCAGCAGGGAGTCGGGAGCCACAGGGGTCGTACGCCGTGTGCCAGCCGGCGGAGTCGACGGCCATCTTGGACGAAAATTATTATAAGAAAAATGGAAGCCGTGAGGTTGCCAACGACTCTTAGGGGGTGAAAGGGGTTCGAGAAACGCCAGTGCTGGTTCGGATGACGCTCCTGGCGTCGGGCAACCCTAGTGTTATAGTGGTTTCTCCGTACCCCGGTATGCGAAAGAGAGAGTGAAAGAGGGACAGATGAGAGAGAGAGAGAGGGGGGGGGGGCATGAGAGAAAGAGGACGAGAAGAGAAGAGACGCGACAAGGGAAACGGGGCAAGTTGCTACTGATGGAAGGGGTGTACGAGGGAGAAAGAAAGAGACGGAGAGAAAGAGAGAGCGAGAGAGAAAGGTAGAGGGGTTGGTCGAAAGGGGATGAGAGAAAGAGAAGAGCCGGGAGCAGACTGACGGCTGGGCGCCTCCATGCACAAATTCTCGCTGAAGGGCCTTTTAGCCCTAATTGGCTGTCTGAATCGATATCACTCTCAGCACTCGCGCTCTCGTCCTCCTCTCTATCTCTATCTCGCTTGTGCGCGGAGCTTGTACCACTGACTCTCGTCGACTAAGAGGAATATTGATATAGCGACCCCCTCAGCCTCACCCCCAACCCCCATATCCTTCGGCAAGCCTCGCACCATCCGCGAACCAAGCTGAAAATCTCTCCCCATACTATCTCGATTTTCGCGAACGAGCGAGCGAGAGCACTTCATTGCATTCGCGATAGACAGGGAAGCGTCCAAAGTGCGAGACTGTGTTCGCTTAACGGTATAGTGTTTATAAACGTGTGCGCTTGTGCGTATATGGGCATAGGAATAGCATGCACGGGACATTTCGGATTTGGGGGACGAAATATAAAGCCCGTTACGCGTTTACGGACGAGCAACCGGGTTTATGGTGATATGAAAACAAGCCTGGATAGAGTGTATAGCCATGATTTTCGAAGCTGGGGCAGGGAGGAGGGGCAATCGAGAATGAGAGGTGGTGGAACGATTAGAATCGAAACGTTATATTTTTTTAAAGATATTTTTTATTTATAGACACGTTGGATTAATCGTAGGTGGTGAAACGCTTGAATTTGGCAACATATTTTTAGATCGTGACTTTTGCTGGGTGAAAGTATGACTCGGGAGACTTGTATTTTTGTTTTCTCTTATTCGAATATTTTTATTATTCTATGCAGAAAAAATTCGATTTGCGCAACTTTCGCGTGTCTCGATATGGTCGATTATTTCAAATATAACTCCCCCTCCCCCCCTCCTCAGCCCCATCGTTCACCGCTGAAACCTGAACATTTCAAATTTGACCAATCTCATTACGCCATTGTGTGTATGTGTGCGTGAAATCGCGACACTGGCGACCGTCTGGGAACGAACCAGACGAATTTCATCGTTTCGTCGATACTCAGCCACGTCAATACCGCCAAATGACCACGTTCATGTGACTTTCAATGCAAAGAACTATGCGATCAAAATTTTCGATATCAAATCTAAAGAATTAAATTTTCATATTGTATCGTATTTTCGTACTGCGGTGCAACTTTTATTGTATAAGTCAGCCCAGGTCGTCAATCTATGCCCCCGCAAATATTCACGAAAACATCGGCCGAAGATTCTTCACGAAAAATTAATGTGGTGAAGATGGTTGGAAATTATGAACATAGTCGTTAATGACGCAACGATTTATTAACAAGGTTTATACGGTATGTTGTCTTATTATTAGGTTGATAATAATCTGTATTACAGGCGATCGGAACGCCTACAACGCGCGGAGTCTATTACTGGGTTACTTAATGATATGAAATTTTAATGTTTGCTCCCTACAAGATTCGATAATTGAACTACGACGAAGCTGACGACGACTTGTATTCTCTCTTGTATATTTTAACCTTTCGGTTATAGAATCGGTGCAAGACTGATTTGTTAATTGAAGAGAACAGAAGAGCAAGACTCAGAGTATCAGTGGTGGGAGGAGTTGAACAAATTAGTGAATGTTTCTATCGCGAAAATTGATTGGTCTCAAAATCTAAAGAAGGGATGACTACCCTAGCATCGCGAGGGAAAACCCCCCTGAGTCCGCGGGCCGGCAGATCGCGGCCGATGGGTAATTAACGCACATCTGCAAGAACGACATAACTTTTTTTTTAAATCCACTTAAATGACGGTTTTTTATAAAAGCCCTTCAGTACGTGATATTTTCGAATTTGTACGGATTGCTGGATTGACCATAATAAAAAATGTGCGCTGCAGAAAGAGTTCGGAAATTCCCACAACCGTGTCCGCTCCTCTGTCTCTCTTTTTTTATATGAATTCAAAATATATTTTTTCTATCGTTCCGCTCGCGACGAAACACGTATCGAACTTGTTTTCCGTATGAAACAATTGAAGAGCAAATGCAAAAAAAAAGAGAGGAACAGTGAACATTCGTTTCCAATCGTTGATTACAGTTGTGAAACTCGATCGAAACGAGAGTGCCGAAAAAATTGGAAAGATCGAAGTACCGATATATCTCCACTCTACTAGTTTTATACGCAAACACCAGATATACATTCTCGCCAAGACATCAAGAATGAGCCAAGGGTCATCCGGGAAGCTCAAGTTTTATGAGTGATTTTTCGATTCTAAAGAGTTGACATGCCCGCAAAAAAGAGCCTCGTGGGGAGAAAAATTGTTACTCTCAAAAATGATTTTAACCGACTTTATTTTCGTCGCAAATTTCTCGCGCATCACGAAATTCATGATCATTCCTTCGATATTTCAAGTTTTTCCGATTTTTCACCGATCAATTTTCATACCAGCGAAACGCGACCCGTGTTTTCCTCGATCAATAGAAAATTTCCGATCGTCATAAGCTTAGAACGTATCGAAAAAGCAAATTAAAAAATTGTCCTCGAAGCCTCCTTCCCCGATCAGTCCTAAAGTCCGATTCGGACAGGGGGTAAAAATGAAACAGCAGCTCGTCCAATGTCAGACATATATGACCAAGCAATTTTGCATAGTACGAAGTAGAGATACAACCCACGTGGAACTTGCCAAACGCCCACAGCCAGATCCCATTGTTGGTGCATCTCTGGTGCTCCTACCGAGAGGCCAGTGATGCGTGATTCTCTCCGGTACTGAATTCAGTGTTAGAGGAAAGCAAAGAGCTGCTCCTGGGCGATCGACAGGATCGAACATCGCAATAGCAGACTCTTCGCTCCCCTCGCATCATTTCCGGCATTACCAATATCCTAGATACAAACATATATATATATATATATATATATATGGAAGTACGTGTGGGTGTCTTTGTATATATATATATATATAGCGAGAGAAATAGAGAGAGAGAGAGAGAGAGAGAGAAAGAGAGATGTATAGATAGATTGCCAGGTAGATAGAAAGCATCAACTGGGGAGAGACGTGAATGGCACTAGTGCGAATCCAACTGTCTCTCCGTACGTCTCCCTCGAGTACATACTCGTATTCCATTTGCGCGTGACGAAGCTCTCTCTCTCCCTCTCTCTCACTCTCTCTCTCTCTTGTTCTCATTCACTCTCTCTTCCTCTCTCTCTCTCTCACTCCCTACCTACTCGACTTGACTCGGCGTGCTATATAACGCTCTCGCGAGTACACAGCAGCATCACGAAGCACATCTCTGATCCGTTCGAACGTCTATCGATTTGCGATATAAACCACAGCGCGATCGAATGGAGGATGCGAGAGAAGTGTACCCGTAACACAAGCGCGACCTCTCTTCGATCCTTCCCTACCCCACCCTCCTCTTCCGGACGCCCTGCTCCAGTGTACCCGACACGCACACGGCCTTACGTAAAAAAATCGTGAACCACGCGTCACTCGTTCACGATTTTGATCCAACGTGTATTGAATAAATTTCACTCTATCCATTATTTATCCGTGTTATTTACCTATTCGAGAAAACGTCGAAATAAAATATACGCCGTTACGGGGACCGGCCCGCGCGAGCGTAAAGCAAATTACAATGCTTTGTTCCGCTGTAAAGACAAAAGGGACAAGGTATATAACAAGGGGGCGAATACAATTTGGGACTTCGAGCAAAGAATGGATTCGAAAGCGAATTTCGTTTTGACGAATTACATACAGTCGCGGGACACGGCGACGATACGAGATCAAATTGTTTCGGTTAATGAGATTCGAGCGTATACATTGTATTCGGTAACACGAACGAAAATAATTGACCCGTAAGTTTTTATACGCGTACAACGCGTCGATTCGTTTTTTTTTGTTTTTTTTTTTCAAATATCAAATTATTCGCAAACAAAAAATATCTGCGCCCATTTGTGTAAATCGCGAAATTTGATATTCCACGTGCGTACAAGATGACCTTCAATTGTTTACCTCGAACCTGGGATTCGTTGGAATACAAATGTTCGTTCGTAGATTGTTCAATACGACGCGTGAAATCCGATCGAAGAATCGCTAATATCGTAGCTCGTGGAGAATCATCCCTCTCTAATACCACCTCGTACGTTTGGTGCTATTACGATATCGATAATCTCGATGTTCCGAACTCACCATAGGAGCAATACCTTGCTCCTACATCACGAGATTTCCTTACAACACAATATCGCGTACTAATAATAATGGCGGAGCCATCTAATTCGCCTGCTCATCCAGATCATGCCACGTGCACTGCCCTTGCACTGTTTTCCATATATATATATATATACAGCAAGAATGTATTACTAACGCACGCCGCCCCTCACCCACCTACGAAAACGTTCGTCGAGCTTCTCCCTGGCTATACGCCCTGCCCTACCTACTGTGTGCGTTCTCTCGGCCCTCTAGTAATCGCTCATAGACTACTGATTTCCGAGGCTTTCGCACGCGGCTGCATCCCCGAAGATAGGCCCTTTAATAGCCATTCGATGAGATCAATACCCCCCCGTGCCAACCGTATGGAGAATGAGAGAGCGAGAGAGAGAGAGAGAGAGAGGGGCTGAGATCTCGGCGTGTGGCGGAACTGATGCGAGAGAATACAGAAGCTCTGCACGTGCGATACTTACTCGATCGAACGAGAGGGAACCGTTAGAGGATCTCGTTACGTTTACGAGTTACGTTTTGCGACGTTAAGAGGCACTAAAGATGAGAACGAGGATTCTCGGGCAGATCTATAAATGTATATATATATATATATACGTATGGTATGATATAAATTTCAGGATGGTTCAAATAAAAGGGGTTTTTCAAGATTTCCTTCTTCATTGAAATAGCTACATCGTTTCACCAAAAAATAAATAAAAAAAATGGCTCTCGTGAAAACGGAGCCCGGGAAAAAAACATTCTCGCCTCGTAACAATTGCAATTTCGACAAGTACAAAGGCACTTCTTTCGTCTCGTAATACAAAAAATTGGTAAATTTCTTACATTGTTATATTTGGTTCGAGCGAACGAGAGACGCTCGGGTCGAATTTTAGACCCGATCTATTTTCGCGAACGCTGCATAATACATGTTTCTATTTACGTGCAAACGTTGTTTTTGTAATTTAAAAAGATCTTGGCACTATCGCGCGAAAGAATTCCCCGGGGTCGTTGACTTGTTTCGGCCCCGATCCCCTCGTTCTCCTTATACATATATTTATATTTATGTATCAGGAGTTCGTACGATTCGTATATATATATATATATACACGTCTTTAATACCGCGGTGTTCGAAGCTCGCCGAGAAAATTCTAAGAGATCGACGAACTGAAAATCTATCCGCGAGTTTCGATAAATCGAATGAAAATGCTATATACCGGTGAGTCGAAGGCAGGCGGAGGGGGCTAGGCTATAGCCGAAGAGATTAAGCCGTGCGAGGAGGGATTTTGAGGGATTTATATTTTATTCAAGGGATGTGACTCTTCGACTCTTCCCCGAGAATCTATACGCCGAAAATCTTCTACCCCCGATGGGAGCGCCTGGGCTTTGACTCTTATCCGTACAGCAGCAACGAAAGCTCAAGAGCTTAGTAAGCCAAATGGGGTCAAAACGAATGAGTCATCACGTGTATATATATATATATATATATATATATATATATATATATATATATATATAGAGAGAGAGAGAGAGAGAGAGAGAGAGAGAGAGAGAGAGAGAGAGAGAGAGAGAGAGAGAGAGAGAGAGAGAGAGAGAGAGAGAGACGATATAGTAAAGGTAGTAGAAACGTTATTTCAAAGATCGAGATTTGCCAAATGCTTCTTGATCCTTCGACCAGCCACTCGCTCTCCCATGTATGAATAAATTAACGTGGACTGTCTTCGCTTGCCAATGAGAATCACATTCCCTCTTCCAAATTGAGTAATTTTCCATTTACTCTTGCTATATTTATCTCGAAAACTTCATTATACACCGTACCTTTGAATACGAAAAAAAAAGAAGAAGAAAATCGTTTCAAACCCCTCGAAAATTCTCCATTCAAATTTGTCTAGTAACGCGACGCGTGGTCAGAGTCATTTTACGTCCCCTTAATCCACATTCCTCCTGACTTATTACGTTACTTTTGCGAAACTGATATTTTTCACCCTGTTCGTCCTCGTTTTGCTATCACGTGAATTCTTTCTTTTTTTTTGCACGATTACACGAGCCACGAATAAAACTTTCAACGATCTATATATATATATGTTCGCGAGGCAAACACGAAGGATGAAAGAAAAAAAGGGAAAAAATCCTGTCGGAATTCGTCTAACGAGCTTAGGTGCCCCTTTAACGTGTGCCTTTCAGTGGAAATTCCAAACTCCTCGATCCCCAGGGTGTAGTTGGAACAGTAGCTCAAACCGCTCGTGCTCTCTTGCCCTCTCTCTCTCTCTCTCTCTCGCTCGCTCGCTCATGTTCCCTAAGATGCGAGTGCTCCGGGAGCAGTTTGTCAGTAATTAGTTGCACGAGTTTCACTACCTGCCGGTTCTCTCTCTCTCTCTCTCTCTCTCTGTCTCTCTCTGTCCTCCCTCACCAAAGACATCGTATGCATATATAACTGCGTGTATACATATACCTGTGTATTTATCACAGTAATATTAGGTACGAGAACCGCTATGATAAGGATTCGCACGAGATTACTTAATAATATTGTAGCACATATCTTTCCCATAACTACGAATTCCATACGTAATACGTACCTACGTAGTAATAAAGCAAATGCTACATCGAGATAATTGATATCATTTGCCAACCACGAGGGTTTCTCCCCACCACCGGCCCTCCTCCTACCGAAATTTAAAGCATGTCAACATCAACCTGTAATAATGATAATAATTCGAATAATAACGCCCTGATTAAGATCCGAATTTCTCCAAGATCGTACCTAACACAAATTTACACCAATTTCACAATATCAAGACGAGAATATCAAATCTCAAGCGTTATTCGCGATACGAAGACTCGAACGACTACGTGTAAAATCTCTCTTTCGCGTTACGACTTGGCGCATGAATAAATATGAGTTATACGTTGAATGTGTTAGGTCAGATGGGATAAAAAATAAGCAGAGATAAATGAAAAACGAATAAATTCTCGATGATAAATATTTGACGTGGTATTTAATAAAAAATCGTTGTTAATAAACAAAAATATGTGCAAATTGGAAATATTTCATCGTACGCGAGAAGCAAAATGGTTCTACGTATGAGCGAATCGTGACGAATATAAAAACAATTAATCGATGATATTAAAAAAAAACGAAAAAAACAAAAAAAACATTAATTCTCGGAGGTCGAACGATTTTCCGCCAAAATTAAACGAATTACAAAAGTCGTCGAATGTTTTTTTGTATTTGTCGTGAAAAATAGTCCACGAAATTCGCGATAAACGGGATCCTCGCGAAAATCGTTTCGTTCGAAAAAGATAAAACAAAAAGCCGCGTTAAATTTAACAGAATAATCGTAACGAATAAAATAAAATGTGTTACGATTTTGATAGTCTTAATTTTTCCCAAATTTTTCTTTCACGAATCGTGGTAAAACGGCAACAACAATTTCATCTCCTTGCTTTCACAGCGCGAGATTGGAATATCGTTGAAAAATCGTACTGGCCCTCTCGTTTAACTAAAACGCGTTTTTCGCCCCCTCTCCATATATATATATATATAAAACACATATATATATTAAAATCAAATTAATTTTCGGGGCAAACTCTCGTAACCTCGTTAAAGTACGGTAAATGGCGCAGAAGTCGTATTATCAGGGTACCGGTTATACGATCGATTCACCACGACGCTTACGCGAATCGTTAAGCTCTACCCTCCTCGCTTTCTCTCTCTCCTCCACCAACCCCTACCCCTAGATGACCCACGAAGCGGTTAATTAACGATGGGGAAAGCACCGGCCGTTGGGTCAAACGTGGTCAATGTTATGTTCCACGAGTAGCCAGTAGCGGAATATATCGAAACCAGATACCCGTCCATCGGGACGAAAGGGTAGTTACAGAGGGGAGAGTCAGTGAGAGTTAGGAGGGGAAAAAAGAGGGGATAAACAACATTCGTTCAGTTATCCGCCTATTATTATGAGAATATCTGGTCTACGATATAATACCTATGGGGCATTCCACCGATAACCCCCAAGCATCATCCACAGCCTTAATTCTTCTCAAGAGAAATTCTCGACCGCAGCTTATATTTCATTTAAAAAATAACACAGTAAAATTAAATTATTTCTAAAGTGCTTTAAATCTAAGTATTAAATTAAGTTTAAAGTTTAAACTATTTAAGAAAAAGAAATACAATATAACAAAAAAGCAAATACTCTTGTTCGTAGAAATATACAGAAAAATAATGAAAACTGATATTTGGTTCGAAGAATTTTTAGGTACGATATCGTTGTAAAAAAATTAAAACGACGAAAACAGCTATAATAAATGAATGAAAATGCCACTTACGATGAGAATTGTCTCGTTTGTCGATGTTACTTGACATGGAATCGCCCATATGTATGTACCTATAGGGGGATTGGGGGAAATGCAGTGGTGTGTTAACGGGTTTGTTCAATCTCGATATGACAGCCAGAGATTCGATTAATACAATACATGTATATGCATAAATTTATATGTATATATGCGTACCTATACATATACACGTATTGTTACGTGTCGGCGCGTGTTAGTAATAAATGACGCAACGCATCGTTTGTTCTGGCATGTTTCGAATTGGAATATTTCCTGTTTTTTTTTTTATTCATTTTTATTCTTTTTTTTTGATTCAAGCAAACGTCAAAATAGCTTTCGGCTCTCGACGTTCCTTGTACGGAAAATAATGTCTTTTTTTTCGTTTTCATAATTTTCATTCGTTTGTTTCGTTTAAGTTTTCAAATAATCTCGAGGGTTGGGGATCCCCGGCAGGGGAGGGGGCGCGGGGCATTTACACAATTTTGATTTTCGTCTTGTTACAGATTTTGCCGCCTCGACCGCGTCCCCTCCTCTTCCCCGAATCCCCTCCCCCTTCGGCGGAAACTATCGTATATATTATGGGATAAATGAGAGAATTTTTTTTTTTTTTTTTTTTCGTTTTTTTCATTTTTCAGTTCTTTTCATTCTTCTTCGTACTCTTTCTCGTTGATAATCGCCGACTCACTGTTTCACGTTCTTTTTATCGCCGATTATACATTTTTTCAGTTTTCCTTTTTTATTTTAGTCCCTTCGTTTTTTGCTTTTTCGTTCCTGAACGAATCTAACACGCAACTTCGTCGGCGAATGCGACTGGCCCTCTTTATCGTCTCGCTCTCGTGCCGATGCCTCGCTCCGAATGTTAATTTTGGTTTGTTGTTGTTGTTGTTTTTTTTTTCGTTTATTCTATCTTTTAGCCGTCTCGTGAAATTATTTTTCGCACACAATGAAATCGACGAATCTTAAAAAGCGCTCGAGTTAATCTCGAGGTCTCGGTTCGTCAATGTTTTACGTTTGTTTTCTTTTTTTCAAATTTTTTGTTTTGTTTTACGTTAACTACAGTCATGATTTAACGATTCTCTCGCTCGTACGGACGGAAGGTTCGCATTTTTTTTTGTTTCTTGTGTGCGTGTTTTTTTTTCTTCTTTTCTTTTGGTTTCATAAAAATCGCGCATTCGATCTTTTCGTTCTCGTTCGCACTTTTCAACCACGAGCGGTCATCGAAATAAATTTGTATTCGCTCGACGTGTCAGTAATCGTTCGTTTTCTTCGCGGGCGAAAAAAAATTTCACGTTTTACATTTGGGCCGGGTGGGATTTTTTTCGCTTTGTTCTTTTTATTTCTTGTTGTTGCTTTTTTTCGTCGTTCGTTACCTCGCTCTACATTCATCGCGTGTCGACACTCGATCCGAAACGTAACGATACAATTCTCGCCGCGCACCTAAATTCTCATCTAATTCGGCGTTTAATTTTTTTTCTGCCTTCTTCCAACATTCGTCCGACCCTCGCACCAATATTCGCAACTTCCTCGCGACTCACTTCTTTCAAAAAAGACAAGCCTTCTTTTTTTTCATTTTTTAAAATATTTTTTCATTTTTTTTTTGTATTTTATTTTTTATTTTTATTCGTTTATTGTTTTTTTACGGAGATCTGTGATACCGATACGACGTGCTACGTGTCGAGATTTCAATTTTATGAGAAATAACAAAAAAAAAAAAAAGAATGACACAAGTGAATCCAATCGACAATTAATTTTCTATATTTTTTTTCGATTTTGACAAATTTTGTTTTTTCCCTTTAATTCCATAAATATTGTTACAAAATTGTGTGTATGCGTGTGTGTGTGGGCACGTGTGTATGTATGTATGTATGTATGACACGTAGCACGCGTTTACAGCGGCAATAGCCGATGTAATATTATGGAATTCGAGGGGAGAGGAGCAGGAACAAAAATGTATATTTCCACCCCATGACCAATAAAAAAAAACGCTCCGGTCCACATTTTTTTCCTCATCAACTATTTTTTGTTCACATCGATTTTCCCCCTCTCACCTCGCTGTTTCGCAAATGTACGAGACACTTACGCGATAAGCTCCCCCGGACTGCAACCGCCCCCTGTCTCGCGCCCCCTCCCCCACCTACCGACCCCGCGCACACACCACGCGTCTCTATTTTCTCCTCGACGCTGTCGTTCCTTTTTGTCCCCTTTTTTTTTTGTTTTTCTTTCATTTTTTTTCGTCCTTAACACCCCCCGACCATTATTCGCAGGACTCATTTGTCTTCCTTCTGCAATTTTCTCCCCGCGCGCACTCCGCCCCTCTCTATAAAACACGAGAAAAAACAAAAAAAAAGAAGAAAAAAAAGGCAATCTCTCGCCACGTTGCAGCTTAGACAAAAACGGGGGTGTGCGTTTCTCGAAGAGAAAGAAAAGAAAATGAAAAAAAAAATAAAATAAAAAATAAACGCGAATCGTTGGCGCTCGACGCGCAATAAAAAAATATTTCCTCGTCCATCCCCGCGCGGCGAAGGATAGGTGTTGCGGGCAAAGGAAGCCGCGAGAACGGAGGAGCGGCTCGCGAATCTTCTCGAAAAAAATGTGACACGTGTCCTTTTTTTCGTATCTTACTTTCGCGTCCATCCTAGCAGCGTTGATTTATACGCGTGTGAGTCGCACCGAAAAAACAAAAAACAAAAAAAGGGAAAGAAGAAAAAAAAAACAAAAAAAAAAGAAGAAAAGTCGACAAGAGCAGTAAAGAAGTTCTTCCGTCCGACGTGATAAAAAATATTCCGCGAGCCGGTTCGTTGACGAAAATGGCTCTTTTACACCTTTTTTTCATCCTCTTTCTCCCCAACTTTATTCGCAATTTTTCGTTTTCATTTTTTCTCGCCCTCGTTTCTCTCTACTTTCCTTTTTTTTTCCCTTTTTTTTCTCCTTCGACTGTAACGCACGCGCGACTTTGACCAACGCCGGAGCATGCCGGATCTCGAGCCGCAGAAAAAAAAAATATAATAATAATAATAATGAATTCGTCGTTGCCCACTGCGTTAAAACGCAACGACGGACGCGTACAAAAAAAATGAAGAAGAAAGGTTTATGGCTAGCGCGATAGCGCCGCCCTCTCTGTATTGAAAAAAAAATAAAATAAATTCTGAGTTTTGTTTTCATTTAACTTTCGAGACATCGCTAATCGATGTTGCGCCTTTTCCCCGGTTCTCTCCCTTCGTCTCCCTACAATCCCGATCTTCTCGATTTTGCTTGGCGCGATCTCCTTTCGTCCCACTTTCATGGACACCTCCCTCAGCGCTACGTATCTTATCTACGCCTCTGTCGTCTTTGCACTTGCGAGAATGCACAATTTTCTCCGTTGAATAACGTTTCGTTTGCAATCTTTCTTTGTTTTCTTTGTTTTTGTTTTTGTTTTTTTTTTTATTATTGCTTCTATTTTACTTTTGCTCTCCCTTCCCGCGCGAGCGTGTTCGAAAAACCCGGAGAGAATCTCGTGCGAGAGAGAAAAACAATATATAAATACGAGCGAACTCGGGCTAACTTCGTACCCCGTCTCGCGTCTCGCCGCGCGAATCATAACGCTACCTCCCCGTTAAAAGTTGTACTCTCTCGTTGTCTCGTCGAGTAACGACAAGACGGAAGAAAAAAAAAAAGAAGCACCGAAAGAAAAAAGAAAGAAGGGGGGAATGTCGAGAAAAAAAAAACAAAAAGAAAAAATGAAAAAAAAAAAAATCGCGTTGTCTCGTTACCGCGATCTACTTGGTGTTTACGTTGCCGCAACTTTGTTCAAACTACCTTATTAACGGGGAGGTAGGGACGGGGAGGTATTGTACGTATAAAAAGGAAAAATTCTGTCGCGAGTTCGAGTCGCGCGGCAGTTCTACGGAACGAGAGAGAAACTCTCGTAACGGACGGGAAGAGAAAGAGGAACGCGCGTTGTGAAGGAAGGAGGGACAGAGGAGAGAGAGAGAGAGAGGGAGAGAGAAAGAGAGAATGAGTGAGATGGATAACCTTCACGGCTAATTGAACTGGAAGTGGCAAACGGAAGTGGCGATCCCGCCGCCCGAAAAATTAACGATCACGTATAATCTTCTGTCGGTTGGTGTTAATCACGCTCCTCGACTCGTTGTGTTTCAAAAATCTCCTCTCCAAGCACGAAAAGAAACTTTGAGACAAAAAACGAGAATCCGAAAAGGAAATTTTGTTAAAAAATGGCAACGGGAGGGGGGGGGGGCGAAAAAGCCGGTAACGAGACTAAACCGGATCTGCAACACGCTCTTTGGAATACCAACGAATTTTTGTTTTGTTTTATCCCGGCACTTTTGCCGAAAAAAAAAAAAAAGAAAGAAAGGAGAAGCAACAAAAGAGAAAGAAAGGAATAAAAGAAAACAAAAAAAGTGAAGAGAAGTGCACACTCTCGCAAGCCGTCGCTCGAAATGTTTCCTCCCCCGCGACGACCCTGTCACAATTTATTTTCTAGGTATTTTTTAGTTTTTTTTTTCTTTTTTTTTCTTTTCTTTTCTTTTAATTCGCGAGACGAAAAAGCCCTCGGGGCTTGGTTTCCGGTGTCCTATTCCGGTTTACTCGCGAAGTACGATTTAAAAAAAAAAAAAAAAAAAAAAAAAAAAGAAAGAAAAAAAGTAACAACCACAATATTGCATCGTTAATGAATATTCGGACTTTCGGCCGCAGGAGCCAAATTCATCGCACGTGGATGAGACGGGAGCAAAAAAGATCTCTTTCTTTCTTTCTCTCTCTCTCTCTCTCCACCCCTGTCTACCCCGTACGTTTAATATTCGAAGAAAGAAAAAAATACAAAAAAAATTCGCATTTTCGATAAATTGGCTCCAATTGTTTTCGGCTTGTCCCTTCGACCGATCCGTTACTTGAGAACAAAATCTTTCGTGCCCGTTGCGCTACGGCTGACTTTTTTCGTTGCACGAGGAAAATCCTCGGGCAACGCGCAACAAAAATCGGCAAGAATTTCTGTTTTGTTTAAAATGTTTTTTTTCGTTTTTCGATTTTCTTCTCAAATTCGTTTCGGCCTCGTCCGAGTACATTGTTTGCTTTTTCTTTTATTTTTTTACGACCGTACGAAATTGTACTCGGCCGAGTTTGATCGATGACACAACGCCCTCTGATTTCTTCATCTTACTTCGTTTAAACGATATATATATATATATATATATCCATACATACATACTCGTATATGTATGTATACACATATATGTATGTATATATACATACATATATATATATATATATATATATATATATATATACTTTTTACGCTGTTAATTATAATATACACAAATCGCTTGTTTGGATCCTAACCCAGCTGCTGTTCTCTCAGCAACGAGCTTTTCTCACGCATCTATTTTTCAACTGTATCTTTTTTTCATTTTTGTTCAATCCCCCCCATCGATTAATTTCGCGCTGATCCGAACAAAACTTTCACATTCGCACAGGAACAACGCGTCAGCGTACGGCGACGAATTTGTTTATCAAATCATTCCTCTCTCTCTTTCTCTCTCTCTCGCTATTACACTTTGTTTTCTTTCCTCTTTCGTAAAATGCTGTCGAAGAAAAAAGAAAAGTTACAAAAAAAAAACAAAAATAAAAAATAAAACAACGTTCTCGCAGCTCTCAACGCGAATTAGGAGATAAAACGTTCCTTCCAAGAGGCATGCTCGGGATCCTTGGAAGAAAGTTTTTGCGCTCGCTCGTCGCTACCTTATTTACGTTCTTCCCCGTATGCAACTTTTCGCGTTTGGGTCGCGCGCACGACGAAACAGAGATCGAAGAAACGAGAAACGAAGACGTTTGTGCTTTCAAAAGTTTTGTGAATTTTTTGTTTGTTTCCTTTTTCTTATGTTTTTTTTGCTCTTTGCTCAAGCTCCCTCTCCTCGTTTCTACTAGCGATCGAGGCAATTCTTTGCTCGCGCTTTGTGACCGTAAACTCTCGTTTACTGGGAGAGTCACACACACACACATTAATATATATATATGTATATATGTATTTTTGTTTAACGTAAGTTTAATTCTTCGTGCTTTTCGACTTTTGTCGGTACAAATTCGACCGATAGTGTCTCGTTTCTTCGTCTCTGAGCGTCGCTCCATTTGTCTTCACTCTGTCTCTCTCTCACCCCCTCTCTCGATTGTTCTCTCAATTTAGCAAAATTCGTCGCCATGAATTAAAGTTCGACGATCGAAATCGCCCCGAATTCTCGTTATTAAATACGCGTACCATTTTCTCGATTCTGCCTAGGACAAATTATTTCACAATAGAATCGAGAATTCATCGAATCGATCTCGTGTCGTCTAACCTGGTGGGGGCTTTTTCGATCGAGAATAAAAATTTCGCTGACCGTTGCTCGATTACAAAGTTTTCGCATTTGTTCTCGTGTATTTTTTTTTTCTCACTCACATTCTTGATATCTCTCTCTCGTTCTCTTGCACCCAATCGCACGCGCAAATACGCGCGCGCGCACACACCCACGCACTCACTCACACACACACAGGATCATGCACACACTTTCTTACAAATCTAGATCAAGTTGGCTGGTGGCTCGCGCTCTTCCCTCGTTTTTTTCTCCACGAAATAGTCTCTTCGTCTTTTACGGCCTTCTTCTTTTTTCTTCCCATTTTCATTTTCGTTTCGTAATTTTACTCGAAAACAAAAAAAAAAAGAAAAGAACATAACGCTATCGTTATTTACACGTTGTTTTTTTTAGTCTTTTTTCTCGTTACGGACGTTAACGATTCGTATGGAAATTTTTTTTTCGTAAAGAACGAAAAGAGGGAAAGGAAAAATCGAACGACGAATTTCGTTACGAGAACGGTTGTGTAGCGCGGACGCTTTTCAAGATTGTAACTATTCCTCCGTTTTCTTATTATTATGTGTGTCTGTGTGCGTGTGTGTGTGTGTTTGTTTTTTTGTTTTCACCCACGAATTCTTTTCACTTCGATTCTCTTCTATTCTCTCGCTCTCTTTCTTTAACACATTTTTTTTACTTTCTTTTCTTTCGTTCGATATCGAGTTTTTATAAATAATAAGCGGTTATCGCGAAACGTCGTCTTCGCGTCGATAATTGAAAAAAAAAGGTTTCGCGGGCTCTCTCTCGTTTCATTTTTATCCCATGACGCGATTCTATCTCGTGGCTTGTCTCGAAATTTCATTTTTGTTCTCACGCTCTATCTCTCTCTCTCTGTCTCTTATTTTCGAACCCGATTTTCATTCGTCTTTCGTGAAATTCGTCCGAGACGTTATTTAATATAAAAACGCTGATCTCGTGTTTTTTTTTCGTACAGGACACGTTTGGGTTTATTATTTTCTATATCTTTTTTTCGTTACTTTCTCCTTCGCGCAGTGTCCTCGTGTCCCGAGTTCGCGAAACAACGTCGCCGCTATACTTTTACGACTTTCACATCTCGTTTTTGTTTTTTTGTTTTTTTGTTTTTAATTTCCGGATCGAACGAACAACGTACGAAACGCAACTATCCAATATATTACAATTCGGGCTCGAAAATTTTCCTCTCTTATCTCGGTCGCGGTGTAAATCGGCTTGGCCGAAATTGTTTTTATTTTTATTTTGTTTTTTCTTTCTCTATATGTCTCTCTTTCTCTTTCTCTTTTTCTCTCTCTCTCTCGCTCTCTCTTTATCTCTTTGTGATATCGCAGAGCGTGGCTATTTAATATCAAATCGGAGAATAGAAGAAAAAAGAATATTTTTCGTACGCGTGTGTGTGTTTGTGTGTGGGTGCGTGTGTGTGTGTCTATGTTTTGTTCATTCGTCTCGTTTCGAGACGAAATCGCGCGAAATCCCTCGCAAAGCGTCGCGAGCCAACACTCCACCAGCCAGTTGTTTATAAAAATAATTGTATAAAACTAGTCGATCTGGCAACCCCCGGAGTCTCAATCACGCGTGAGAAAAGAAGGAAAGAAAAACAGAAACCAAAACAAAAACAAAAATCGAGGCAATAAGAAGAAAAAAAAGTCCGGAACAAAACTGTCGACATTTTTTTTTTCGTTGCGAATTATTCGTAGAAAACAAAAAGAACAAAAAATAATAATAATAATAATAATGAAAACCAACTTTTCACGAGGCTTCTTTAATGATGTTTCTTTTTTTTTTTTAAACAAAAGAAGAAAACAAAATAGACACCCTCTCTTCGCAATCGATCGTTTCGTAGCTTCTGTCTAATCCTTCGCTCTCTTTCTCTCCCTCTCTTTCTTTCCTCTTCGTAAGTTTCTCTTTTGTTTGGTTCACACGTAACTTATTCTCTCGACGATCGTGATTGAAATTTCAACGGTTGCTTCGAACGACAGTAATGGATAGCAAAATCAAGCCACAATCAAACTATACGTTATGCGGGAGCATCGGAAAAGAGTTGCGTTCGCGTTGACTGTTTTTTTTTTAAACGTTCTTTCTTTCTATCGTGGAGGTCAAAAGACTTGTTTATCATCAAATGAATACTTTTGTTGTTGATTTGTTTGTTTGTCTGTTATTGTTGTTTCCTTGTTTGGTGTATTCGCGAAATGATCGAGGGCGCGAGGAGCAAATTCTCTTCTCTCTGAGATTTCTTAAATTCGAGATTTCTAATTTCCCCTGGATACATTTTGTGTTTTATTTTTTTATTTTCATCCTCGCGCTCTCTCGTTTCCTTATTCCGATAAATACATAGATACATACCCCACCCCTCCCCTCTCCCCGAACAACACAGAAAGTAGAAGGTCGCTCGACAAGTATTGATGCCTTCGTATAAAAAATTCACGTTTTTTTTTTGTTCCTTTCTTTACTCACGTTTTTCGTGTTTTTCTTTTTTGTTTGTTTGTTTGTTGTTGTTGTTTCTTTAAACTATTAAAATGACGCGTTCGTTACCTATTTATCAGTTTCACGTTTTCTTTTCGTTTCTCAATGTTATATTTACACTCACGATAAAAATGCAATGATGGATTATTATAATTCTTCGTTTTTCGTATGGTTTTTGTTGTTGTTTTATTTTGTTTCTTTCGTATTGTTTTACTGACAGACGTATCGAGCTTTTTGGTGTCAGTGTGTCGTATGTGTTATGTATATATATATATATATATATGTTTGTTTCTTGTTTTTTGTTTGTTTTCTATGCAAGTGTTTCGTCGCGGTTTTCATCATTGTCCGTTTCTTCTATTGGTTTTCACCCCCCCCCCGCCCACCCCCCGCTTACTTTTCGCTCACTCTACGCGTTGTGCTTCTCTTGATAATGGCTTGACTCTAGCTACTCGTTTTTGTTTTGTTTTGTTTGTTTCATTTTTTCGTTTTTTTAGTATTTATGTACATTTAAACGTAACTATGTACAAGAAATGACTCGCACCGGCAATCACGCTCTCACTTCAGTCTCTGAGTTATCTGGATTGTTTGTTTATTTCTTTGCTTGCTTGCGTTTTCTTTTCTTTAATTTTTTTTTTTCGGTTTTTTTTTTGTTGCCATTCGTAGCCGAGCGCGAAGCTGATGATAATCGTTTTTTTGTTTTCCATTCCTTTTCATGCTCGGTAATATACCTTATTTACAAGTAACATATCATTATTATTTTTTGTTTTTCCTGTTTGCCTTAATACGATGGTGATAATTGTAGATTTTTTGTTTTTTTCCATTGTTTCATTCATCCTTCTCGCACCAAAAATCTCTTCTCTTCTCCCTTCCCCCTCCTCCTACTCCTCCTCCACCGCTCACCCTCTCATACACGTTTTACTCGCACTCCCTACATCTCTCTCTCATTTATACATAATATTTCCAACCACTTTTCGTGCCTAAAGTTTTGTTTTTATTTACGATTTTTTTAAATTCTCCGTAGCACTGTGTTCCCGTCTCTTCTTTTTCTGTTTTTCGTATATATATATGTTTCGTTCCTTCACACTGCTAATCACTCGCAACACGCGGAAGCGGCGGTTGGCTGTTGTCGCAGTTGAAGAACCCTCGGCTTTTCCTAATCAGACTTAAGTAACGTTATTTTTTTCCTTTTTTGTTTTCTCTCATTTGCCCGTTTTACGTGTCTTCCTCTCCTCGGTGAAATTAATCGCGCGAGCTTGCCCTCGGTGAATTCGTCGCGGCAAAGCTTCTTTCGCGGCTTTATATCGAGAATGTTCACGCTCAATGCCGCGCGCGCGATGCACGAGACGCACACGAAATCACTTTCTCATGTTTTTTGTTATTCTTGTTATTTGTCTCTTACTCATTTGGTCTTTTTTTGTTTTTTTGTTTTACTTCAATGATTTTGTAGTTCTCGATGTTGTTTGCCGTTGATGTTTGTTGCTTGAGTAGTGTGTCGGTGGTTGTTGTTATTTATCTCTCATCAAAAAATCTCTGTTTTCACTCACGTCGCGAAGAAAAAAACTTGGAACGAAACTACTTCGAAACGTTACCCTCCTCCATACTACTATTGTCCTCGATTCTGGCAACGTACAAACTAGGATCTATCGCCTTGGGTATTGGCTTTATCTCGGTACCGAGCTCCTGCTCGATTCTATGCAAATTGAAACGATCCTCGTACGTTATTAGATTAATCGCTATACCCAAGTGACCGAAACGACCCGAACGACCGATACGATGCAAATATGTCTCGGCCATTTTTGGAAAATCGAAATTAATCACAACGTTCACCGCTTGAACGTCGATACCACGTGTGAAAAGATCACTGCTCACCTAAAACAGAAAAAATACGATTTTTATTCGTCAAAATGAAAAAAAAAAACAACAACAAAAAAGAAACTGATTAAAAATCATTCTTGCGTTACTTCTTGTTTATTAATATTATTGTTTATTATTCACGTTTATTCGAATGTTAATTAATTCATCGAAACAACGAACTCACCAAGTTTCTGCACAGTCCGGCACGGAAGTCGTGGAAAACGCGATTTCGGTGAGCCTGCGCCATCTTCGCGTGTATGTAGTAGCAGCAGTATCCCAAATCCGTGATCTTCTTTGCCAGCAGTTCGACACGCTGTGTCGAGTTGCAGAAGATTATGCTCTGTGTTATTTGTAACTGTAAAGAAAAAGGGAAAACGTAAATACTAGTTAAATCAAATTATTATAAATTGTTATCAGATTATTATTTATGTCTCGACATATAAATCTTGATGCTTATTAGATTATGTGAAAAATAAAGATTTTAAAAACGAATATCTGACCTTGGAAAATAGTGTGTTGAGGCAGTGAACTTTCTGGCGTTCTTGGACAAAAGCGTAGTACTGTGTGACACCCTTTAGCGTCAATTCCTCCATCAAATTAATCTCGTATGGATCTCTCAAGTGTTTTTCCATAAATTGTTTTACCGTAAGTGGAAACGTCGCTGAATACAGCAATATCTGACGTTCTTGCGGTAATCTGTCAAATTCAAGCGAATACTTATAATCGAGGTTCTCTCGCTACGATATTTATTCGTTCGAAATTCATGACGAAATTTATTCTTACCTGGAAATCACATGATTCAACATGCCTTTGAAGTCTTGAGAGAGCAGTTTGTCCGCCTCGTCCAGGACCAGAATTCTGCAGTGATGCATGTCAGCAACGTTCTTGTCCATGAGATCAAGAATTCTACCCGGTGTCGCTATGATCACTTGAACTGTAAGAAAACATTTACGCATCGTTATGGCAACGTGTACGTCTATTTCGTTTTTTATTTATTTTTTTTTTTTATAAACTGCGCGACAAAATTCATTTCTTACCTTTCTGATAAATCCTCATGATGTCGTCGCGCAAGTTAGTACCACCAGTCGTTACCATAACTTTGACATCCATGTGCTTGGCGAGTTCAATACAGATTTGGGATGTTTGTAATGCCAACTCCCTGGTTGGCACTATTATTAATGCTTGAATAACATCCTTTTGCGGATCAATCTGTACGGAAAATGAAAAAAAAAATATTATCATCTGCGTACATTGCAAACAATGATAATTATGAGATATCGTAAGATTAATTATTTGGTGATGTAGGGTGATTTACGGTGATTACCTGTTCTAGAACTGGGATTGAATACGCTCCAGTCTTGCCCGTTCCGTTCTTGGCACGCGCCAAGATATCTTTGCCCGAAAGAGCGATTGGTATACTCGCTTCCTGAATCGGTGACGGTTTCTCCCATCCTTTCTCAAATATTCCCATCAGCAGTTCGCGCTTCAGGCAGAACTCCTCGAATTCGTTACCGCGTGTATCTGTGACATCCTGTTATATTTACAAAAAGAAAGCTGAATCGATTAATAAATTCTACTTTCCCCATAGATTACGAAATGAAAGTTTTGTTTTATTCGATCGAATACTGACACTAGTCTTGATACGTTTGTCCTTGGGTGGAATTTTTAGTTTCGCCTTCCAACCTTCATCGTCCATTTTCTCCAGGTCCGCTTTTGGACCCAGACCAGAATTCAGCATGTGATTGGAGTTTATATGCGTTTCCGTCATCATTTCGGAAAGATTATCGTTTTCCTGTTTTCTGCGATGAATAAATAAAATTATAATCTATCGCGCGAATTTACCGAATAACACGTAAAATGATTATGCAGAAGAGAAAATTGAAACTAACCTATAAATCGAAAAATATAACAATCATGAATTTCATATTTATTATTTACGAATGACATATTTTTCATAAAAATGTCGATATACTTTAATTGAATATTCAGATTTGACCTATCTGTTTCAAATATGACTAAGTTGGAAATAATTTTAATACTTTGTGATTCACAATGCTATGAAACTGAGCCAGTGATGTTTGTCGATTTGCCTGACCGGCTTAAGGAGGCAGACAATGGGACCTCCGACAAAAATAAACAATGGCCGTCCTATGTGACTTTCATGCCTTCGATACCTGTTTTTCACATGGTTTCGTCAAGGAATTTCTTACAATAAGGATTATAATTCGGGAGTCACGATTATTATATTGTGTTTCTTGTACAATAAACTTGGAGAGAATCGTATACAAAAAACCGTCACCATTTATCTCTCTATTTAGAGGTTGCGATTAACCCCAATATAATATTTAACATTTTCATATTACGAGCAATTGATTAAATTATACAAATTTCCATTGTATCTTTCCGTTAAATGAATAAAGTCTATTGACATTTTTCAAACCATATCGTTCGTTTCAAAACTTACCTTTAAGTTTCATTAATAGAGTTTAATTATAATTAATAATAATGATAAGGATAGGAACAAAATGGACGTCATGCCAGCGGCCATATTCGATAGTGTTTAAACAATGACAAAAATGGATACATTGTTAATTCTGTTATGAATCACCCGGAAAATTATGATAACGAAACGTTGAATATGAAATTTGAAAATATGGTTATGCGTGCAATGTATCGAACTTGCCAAATGGGCTAATTTGAAATCCGTATGGAAGAAGTTCCGGACTACGTACCGAGAGCAAATATTGTATCAGTCGGCGAAATTATTCGTAGCGTCAAACTAACCTGAATTACAGACTACTCGGAGCAAGCCGTTGTATCAAGCGGCAAAACGAAGCAAACAATTGATAATGGGATAAACACCGCCGGATCGTAAAGAACTATGCAATTACTAGTAGAGTTGTATCGGAAATGATCGAAGGTCGCGATTTCGGAAGGGAGCCTATGAGAGAACACACAACATCGTCAACCCGAATTCCACGAACTTTGATCTCTACTGTGCTCCGCGGCTAAAAATAAAACCTCGGTCTACGCAAGAAGCGATAACTAAACGAAAAAACGCGAATATCTCTACTTAAAGATAGTTATAATAGTCAGGAGGGACTTTTGTTACTCACCTCTATAAGGATGGACGTCGATGCCGAGCGAAGCGACTCGAACAAGAAACGAAACGCCAAAATGGCCGTCGTCTCCCCAATGTCAAGTTTCGATCCTTGTCTGTGTGTGTGCCTTCTTCTCCCAGCCGCGCGTTCCTCCCTTCGATACACTGAGCTCTCCGCGCTCCCTCGCTCACTCTCTCTCTCTCTCTCTCTCTCTTCCTCACTCTCTCTCTCTCTCTCTCTCACGCTCGGCCCAGAAAAGTCTATCGCGCCTGTTTCTTTTTTCGTGATAATTATTTTTATTATTTTACTACAATACCATTCAACTCGACGTTATTATTCTCTTGAGACAAACTAATTTTCTCGATTATAACCGACTCTCGCAACCAACGCACTGCGTCAAATGCTCGCAGAAATAATTATACTCGGTGAATATACACGATGTGTGTCATGAAGGGATAAAAACACTCTCGTCAGACCAAGTAACCGTTATCCCGAGCAATCCCGTGGCTCTTATGTGGTATGGCTCTCCTCTCTCCGACCGCTTGGCCATGCGTGCGCATGCGTCACTCACACCCGGCTCGTTCATAAAGGCGCATTTTCAACGCAGCGACGAACATTCCCGAATTCCCCAGTGTCCCTAGCCTCCCACCTAACTAGGACTTTTTTTGTCGCCGAAATCGCGCACCTTCTGAACAATCCGAAATTCAGGCGCTCATTATACTTGGCGCGCTTTACGTTCGACTTTGAATTTCATCGAAGAAACGAAAATTGGACAATAGGTTTCGTTACAACATACACAACGACCTCATGCTTATCACCTGTCGTTATTGCAAAATAAATAGTATTACATCGTCAATTGTACATATTACAATAATATTCGTAACTCTCGATCGAAAAATATACATATTTCAACAAACATTATGTTCTCTTCTCTGTGAGCTTCTGTACTTGCGGCACGCCTCGGGACAATGGCGTTCCAAATATCGTCTCTGCGAAAATGCCTTGAAGCAAACACCGCAACGCCACTGCCACTGATGATGACTCCGGGTTCTCTGATGCGCTCGGAGATTAGATCTGAAACATATTTCGTACGAATGAAGATATATACCACATTGTATCGTTATTTATTCACAAAGGAACGTCATTTTACCTGTCGGCGAAAGATTTATGGCAAACTGGACACTCGAAGGGCCTCTCGCCCGTGTGAAGTCGAAGATGCCCTTTTAGTACCCAAGGACGGTCGAAACTCTTGTGGCAGTAGGGGCAGTAATGCATTGCCTTGTGCCTCTTCCAATTTTGTCCCGGTTCGACCTCAGAGCCACCACCTGCGATGATCGTAGTACTCGCAGCATTGCTTTTGGTCGGGCAAACTGCTGACGACTCCAGCAACACAGGAGCCTCGTTCTTGTCTTTAATCGATCTCCCAGTTTTAGCAACAGCCCGCAACAATTTTCT
The DNA here is from genome assembly GCA_951802705.1 of Netelia virgata. NCBI lineage: Eukaryota > Metazoa > Arthropoda > Insecta > Hymenoptera > Ichneumonidae > Netelia > Netelia virgata. The sequence continues at coordinate 39,167,054 of OX637864.1, read as the reverse complement.
ATTATTACCAAGATCGACTTCTTCGTGGGGCTTTGCCATTCTCTTTTCTACGCTACCGCACAGAGACTCGGTCGGTACTTCGCGCTCACTCGATACCGTAGTGTCGTTCTCGCCTTTGTACAATTGCATACCAAGCTCGGCCGGTATTGTAGTACTCCTGAGCATACTGTTATCATTTTTAAAGTTATATCGAGTCATTATAGGAAGTCTGGCATTATTCCAAACATTCGCAGTTTTCGATGAGGATTCTTTATTCTTGGTTTTTTTATTCGCATCGATGGACGTCGGTAACATTGATATTTCAGCATCTGAAAAGATTGGAGCCCCAAGGAATATTTTATAAGCGTCTGTTATCCCGCAAATTCATATTACGATAGTCTTGCACTAGTTTATAATTTATATCAATAAGTTATATCGACCGTAACCACGGATAGCTTTTTGAGGTTATGAATTCATTTTCATTGCTCGCGATCTTTTTTCTCTTATACTGTCATACAAATACGACCGTACCATTATAGAATATGATGCGTCCGGTGTCCCCAAAAATCTGTTTAAAGCTTAATTTCAACAAACGCACAATTCTTCATCCTTTCGTACGAACAATAAGTACGAAAATAACGTTTAAAAAATTGTCATCGTAACGTACCGGAATAAGACACTTCAATCAGACTAATAAAAAATTATCAAGTTAATGGGAATGCAGTCATCGTCACGGCGAATTACATACGTTCCGATCGGACAATAGAAATTGATGAAACGTAATTCCTTTAATCTCGAATTTAACAATCAATCGTACGATACACATCTCGACAATTTTGCAAGCTTATCATCGGCGATCGCACTGTAGTCCAAACAAACCCACGTTATAAATCTCACGAGCTCTCGTACCTGATGAGTTACTCGTTCGCTGATAACGCACCATCGATTTAATTAAGCAACGAGGCATCTTTTTATTGCGAATCGCGATTAAATTGTAAAGTATTTAGCACGAAATATGAGTACAAGTGGAAATAATGTCAACTTCACTGTTTCAGCGTGATGTGTAGGAAAAATTGACGTCGATGGGCGATTGTTTTTTGTTTCTTTCATTGGAACATCTGATATAGAATGTATAACGTAGGTATGCGTGTAGCTGAGAAGAAGCGGACAAATATGTAAAGAGCGCAAACCTATGGACTCTGCACCGTTTTATCTGAATTTCGTATACTTTTTCAGGGATAAAAAAACGATTGACTTTCCAATCAAGAAACGCAAAACTTTCGTACTACTACCGTGCCTTTTATTTTCTTTCAGGATCTGAAGGATCGCTATTATGTTAAATATTATGCTGTATTGTCCACAGTAATAAAGAATAAAAACATTTTATATTAAAATGTGAATTACTATAATGAAGAAAATTAAGAAGCAAATTTATGGAACTAGCCGTATATTTATTTTTCAACGTAATATGCGTGATATCTATTCTATCATAATTCTGGCTATCGATGAATGAGAAATTTTATATTAAAATGTGAATTAATCTATTGAAGAAAGTTAAGAAGAAAAGTTATGGAACTATGCGTATATTTATTTTTCAACGTAACATACGCGATATCTATCTCATCATAAGTCTGGCTATCAATGAATGAGAATTCGTTTAAGGAAATTCGAGATAAAATATTCATAACAATCGGTTCAGTTTAAGCGATACATCAATATTCCTTAATTTCCTTGGAGACCTTGTAAAGCGAGCGAGGGGGATCGTCTAGTCAACAGCTTTCTTCATCAATCTTCCCAAAAAAATTTCGATATCAACTTGTAATGTGAAATAGTACGTCATCGATTTAGGAAGATCATCGACAACATTATAAAAAAAAAAGTTCGTTCTCGTCCTGTCTCGCCGAACTTTCGGTCAACATTCTATTTACAAACTGTGAAATAACGGTCGATCTGTCACGACCTTATTTATAACTACATCGATAAGACCCACGTACCCAGACGAGAGCAAAACCCAGCAATGAGAGAAAGAGAAGTGCGAATATTCGAATCAGTAGACACAAAAGCGTTGTACGCTCTATAACGACGAGAGTTAAGTCCTACAAAGTAATATTCTATTCACTTTCGAGGCGGCTGGTCAACGAAGAGGATTGTTCTCTAACGCAACAGTCTTGTCGACGTCGAAGGTAAGTCCTGAAAATTTACGTCGCAAACAAAATTTTATACAAAAACAATTCAATGACTTCGATCGTTCTCTCATACGAAAAAACAACAACAAAAAAGCGTATAATTCAACAAAATTATTTTCAAGCATTCTCAAGTTTCGCTCTTATTCGCTCTCCTACTTTTATCAATATCAAACAAATTTATTATTTCTTCAAACCTCTCAAAAAATCTTTCTTCTTCTCTCTCGTATATAATTTCATTCATTAATTTATGTACGAAATAATAGCAGTAAAATTTTGTGCATTCGCCCGTGACATTCGCGGGCGTGAAAAATGGCCGATAACCCAGACTTCGCGTGGGTTTTACCGCGATAATAAAACGCAACGAAATTGTAAACCGTTCATCGTGTTATCAACCCTTCGAACATATACACATAATGTATATGATAATTAGTGTACGTACATTTATATATATATATATATATATCGCTCGTTGCATTATCAACGCGAATAATATTCTCACCAAAATATCGAGTCAGCGCTTAAATAAATTTTACCCAGGATCGTTTTTATAATTAGCATTTATGAATACACCCTCGTTGACAAAATTGCCACGTTGACCAAAGTATATTATGAAATATGTAATTATAAGCTTGTTACAATTTTCGTATCGAAAATCGTTCTTTTTCATTTATCCATTGATTATTTAGATGACGTTATTGGTCTACTCGTTACTGATAAGCGCGTCTTTTTTGCTCGTTGGTGGCGAAACGTCTCACGGTAAGATATCGTTATTCGATTATTTTAGTCGATAATATCGACAATCGATTCTAAATAATTAACATTTCTGTGGTAATCGATAGATTATAAACATTTTTGTACCGAGCCCGATTGGTTGCTTTGCGCTAATGGACGATGCCTGTCTCACTTCTTCGTTTGCGACGGTGAAGACGATTGCGGTGACAATTCGGACGAGAAGAATTGTCGCGACACACCGGTAATTATTTATCCTTCCTTCGTACAGTCGATCGCACCTTTGCGTCACTTTTCATTAGACGTCGATTTCCATCGATCGTTATTTTCATTTTTCGATGTTTTTCCATTGAAGATTCAGACCCTCGACATTGCTTGTTCGGCGGATCAATTCCAATGCAACGACAAACAGTGCATACCCCTCGACGATTTTTGCGACAGACAACACGATTGTCCCGATGGAAGCGACGAGTACGTCGATTGCACGAAACATGTAAATACCGGGGCAAAACAAAAAATCATATACATTTTTAACACCCTCACGATGAGACTTAATATCGTTTCAATGAATTATTTTCAATCGATCTTCGGCAGAAAGTTTGCGATCAATTTCGTTGCAACAACGGCTATTGCGTGAAGAACGACTGGGTCTGCGACGGTATGAACGATTGTTCGGACTTCAGCGACGAGACGAACTGCGGTAAGAATTTCAGTAAAAATAAAAATTGTCTAAACCAATCGTTGTTCGTTCGATTACACGCTTGTTCGAAAAATAATTCATAGACTCGTTTTCATTCAGGAAATCGAACGATACCACCGGAACAATGCAACAATCAAATAAATCGTTACATGTGCAACAACGGCAGATGCATTTTATTGAACGCAACGTGCGATGGAAAAGACGACTGTGGCGATAATTCGGACGAGACCGAGATCGGATGTAAAATATGTAAGTTTATCGTTCGCACGTTCGTTCATCCGTACCACCGAATATTTCATATAAATTGTGTTATTCTTTTTTTAAATAATAATTATTATCCGTTTTTCGAGCATAGCCGAAAACTTGTGTAACAAGGGAATCGGCTGCAGTAATTACTGTAATAAAACACCCAAGGGTCCAATCTGCTCGTGTCCGACGGGTCACAGATTGGTGAACAATCAAACTTGCGTAGGTACGAGAAACAAAGAGAACGATGATTTTTTGAAATTATCGATAAGATTTACGCGGTTCCATTTTTATTTTCATACGTTGAATTTCATCCGACGCTTTTAGATGTAAACGAGTGCACGGAGAATCCTGTGATGTGTGATCAGCGATGCATAAATACCGCCGGTTCTTACTACTGTATCTGCGAAGTGGGCTACGAGTTGCTGGACGACAAGAAAACTTGCAAAGTAGAAGGTACGAAGTACAATCGTCTTTTACCATTTCTATCTATGCAATTTCTTTGTATCCTTTTCGTATTATTTCTCAATTACACGACGTGGTTACGAATGAAAACTAATCGATCGAATTATTATTCCTATCGTCCAAGGTGGCGAAGCATTGATGATATTTTCCTCGAAAAAAGAGATTCGTGGCTTGTATCTCGAGAGCGAGGTATATTTTTCAATAGCGAAGAATTTACAACACGTTATCGGTGTTTCGTTGGATTCCGATTATATTTACTGGTCGGACATAAAGGGAGGCGACGAGGCGATAATCCGTAGTCGCGAGGATGGCACGAAGCCGGAAGTGATCGTCACAGCAGGTACAACTTATTGAAATCTTGAATCACCGAGAGATGCAAAAAATCGTCCCTAAATTGAAATTAATCCGAGGCTTTCGAGCTTTCGGAAATAGAACGATGTAAGGAATAATAATTTTGATATTCGATTAATTCCTCAGGTCTTGGCTTACCCGAAGACATAGCGGTCGATTGGCTAACCGGAAACGTTTATTTCACCGACAGCCTTTGGAAACACATCGGTGTCTGCAAAAACGACGGTACTTACTGCACGGTGATAATAAGCGAGTCGGTCGATATGCCACGAGGCTTGGCTCTTTATCCGATGAACGGCGAGATGTTCTGGAGCGATTTTGGCGAAAAGCCTCATATATCACGTGCCGGAATGGACGGCAAGGAGCAGAGACCTTTGGTAACGGAGAATCTCCAATGGCCGAACGGACTTGCGATCGATTATCCGAATCGTCGTTTGTATTGGGTCGACGCAAAACGGGAAACGATCGAATCGATTCGACTGGACGGTTTTGATCGTCGCCAAGTTTTACGTACGACAGCGACCCATCCTTACTCGATAGCGATATTCGAGAACAAGCTCTATTGGAGCGACTGGGAAACTAAAAGTATTCAATCGGCCGATAAATTTAGTGGGAAAAATCGAACGACACTCGTCCGCGAAATCGATACGATTTATGGAATTCATATTTATCACTCGGTGTTGAAGCCAAAGATGTCGAATCCGTGTAATACGCAGCCTTGTTCTCAGCTGTGCCTTCTAGCAGCTAATCGGACTTATTCTTGCGCCTGTACGTTGGATAAAGAATTGAGCCTGGATCGTCACACCTGTAGAGCGATCAAGAAACAGGAACATCTCGTGATCGCCGCTGGAAAAACTTTCATCGATTATTATCACGAGATACTCGGTAGGCCAAGAATCACCGGAAGTCTTACTCTACAGCGAATAACTCACGTAGCGTACGACTCGATAACCGGAAATATCATAGCGACCGATCAATCCTCCAATTCGATATTTCGTTTCGATACGACGAACTCCGAGGTACGAAGATTAATGAACGTCAATAACGAGCACATAGGTGGAATGGATTTCGATTATTACGGCAACAATATTTATTGGTCCGACACTCAGCATCGCAGAATCGAAATTCACAGTATGGAAACTCGTGAAAAAACCATATTACACTTTATGGAAGAACCGCGTGATATTCTTCTCGTACCGGAGCATGGAATAATGTTCGTCGTATTCACGTCTAAGGAGAAGAAATTTCACATCGACAAGCTACAGATGAGCGGAGCCGGTGCGAGAGATCACGTCGTCGAGGAACTTCACGGACCCAAAGTTTCTCTCGCTTACGACAAAGAGTCCGGCAGAGTATTTTGGGCGGATCAAGGTACCGGGAGAATCGAGACGATGTCCGTTCAGGGTAACGATCGTCGAGTCTTTCGTTCGGGTATCCTGGAACCCGTTAGTCTGGCGATCGTCGATCGTGACATTTTCTGGACTTTGAGTGACTCGAAACGATTGTATTGGGCCGATAAGCAGGGTCGTGCCCCTGGCAACAAGGGTGTTACTTTGCGCGTTCAAGAGAACGAAAATATCGTCGATATGGTGACTATGGGTGGTATTTATGCCGGTAATCAGCACAAGTGTAGATTTACCAACGGGGGATGCTCGCACGTTTGTCTCGTTGGGGTTACCCAGTATCACATTTGCGCATGTCCACCTGGCATGATTCTCAATTCCGACAAACGCACGTGCAGCTTGCAAACGATCTGTACACAGGACGAGATAAGGTGTTCGGACAACAACGAGTGCATCAACAAAATGAGAAGGTAATCGATATAACGTTGAATAAATTTAAATAAAAAATAAATAAAAAATAAAATAAACTTAAGAAGAATTACAATGATTTTTATTTCTTTATAAAGATGCAACGGTGTACAGGACTGTGCAAACGGCGAGGACGAGGACAAGTGCGATAGCTTGAAGACCTGCGGTGTCGGTGAATTCACCTGTAGAGACGGACAGTGCATTGATATAAAAAATCATTGCAATTCGTTCTACGATTGCACGGATAAGTCGGACGAGGTGAATTGCGACAAGGACAGTTGCAAGAACGGTAAGGAGATCCTCGCTCTCGTATCTCCGTGATAAATCGAAGTAATTTGTCTCTTAGTTCTCTTTCGGGGAAATAAAAAGAAGGGGGAAAAAAGAGGATTACATCCCTTGGGGCAAAGACTTAATTGCATTTTCCAATTCGAATTTGTTATATACTTTCAGACGAGTTTCAATGTCTGGACGGTCAATGCATCACAAAGTTTCACGTCTGCGACGGTCGTAACGATTGCGCGGATTTCTCCGACGAGACCAATTGCGGGAGACACATCTGCGACGAGGGAAGCTTTCGTTGTACGTCCGGCACGTGTATTCCCAAGAGCTGGGAGTGCGACGGACAAAACGATTGCGAGGATAGCTCCGACGAGTCGAGCGATAAATGCAAAATCGCTAATTGCCCGGATAATACGTTTCAATGCACGAACAAACGTTGCGTCGACAAGACTCTCGTCTGCGACAAGATCGACGATTGTGGCGACAACAGCGACGAGGAAAATTGCAACAAAAAGGGTGCGATCGCCGTAGGGGCTTGCACGGCTAACGAGTACAAATGCCATGAAACGGAAAAGTGTATTTCCCTAAAATTGAGGTTCGTATTTTAACAATTATCGTCGGAATAATCATTAGCTTCGCGTCGTTGATATTTCGTTAGGTAATTATTAATTATCGACTGGGATAAGAGGGAATATTTAATTATTATGTTTCGTTGGATTCTCAAGATGCAACGGAGAACAGGATTGTCCTAAGAACGACGACGAGCATCGTTGCACCCAGTGCGAGCCTAACGAGTTCGCCTGCGATAACAAAAAGTGTATACCACGCAGTTGGATGTGCGACCATATGGACGATTGCGGCGACAAATCGGACGAGACGAATTGCGACGATTTGCAACGAAAAGTTGGCAACATTACGATCGGCAGATCGATCGAGTGCAAACAGTTCAGATGCACGATCGGCACGTGTTTGCCTTACGAACAAGTTTGCGACGGCAATCGCGACTGCTTCGACGGCAGCGACGAGGATGGAAAATGCTGTGAGAATAAATCGATTAGTCATTTTTGTTTTTCTTCTTTCCTGGGAAAATAACGTTAAATATTTGGCGAAGATTTTTCAAACTTCTTTTCGTAATTTTTTAAAAACCTTTCGCAGCGAGTTCTTGCGCGAGTATCGATCCGTGCGAACAACTTTGCCAGAAGACACCCACGGGACCGCTCTGCTTGTGTCAGAAGGGCTACAGATTGGAAAATGATGGACGTTCGTGCTCGGATATCAACGAGTGCGAGAAGGAGATTTGTCCTCAAATCTGTCACAATCAGCCTGGTTCATTTTCCTGCTCGTGCTTCGACGGTTATGTATTACGTAGCAACAGAATATCGTGCAAAGTTGCCGGTAATAAGAATTTGCTTTATTTCCTTCGTATTCGTCAAGACATTGTTTTTGAAATTCGTGGAGATTTGTAAATCTCGATATTTACGTTTGCATGTGAATTACGTCAGGAATATCATTGTGTTCAAGCTTCGTTATCTCTGTATAAGTTCGTTTACGTTAAGAAAATAAAATGTCGTATTAAATATTGATAGAGATATCGTAACGCTGTTTCAAACGTGTCCTCGATATTTTTATGCAAGGCGAGCCAATGGAGATCGTAACAGCTACAAAGGCGGATATCAGAAAAATTTCATCGAGTTTGACCACGATCGTAGTCCTACACCATCAGCCAGAAGTCGATGTGACCGGACTGGACATGAATATGAGGGAGGAAACGATTTATTGGAGCAATGGTTATTCTATGAAAATTATTGGAAAACGATCGATTCGCGAATCATCATTAATGACGATATGATAAATACGATTTTCCACCGGATCATTATTCTAATATTTCTTTACAGAATTACTCGGTACCATCAATTGTTTGAATCTTAAAACGCAAGAGTTCAAACTCGTGAGTGGTCTCGGAAGACCCGGAGTCCTCGCGGTCGACTGGGCAACGAATAACGTCTATTTCCACGATGGTGAAAAACCTTCGTCCATCAAAGTGTGCAGCCTCGAGGAACAGAAGTGTGCTCTAGTTGTGAAATTCGAGGGCTCGGCCAAACTAATGTCCATCGCTGTAGATCCGAAAAATGGGTAAGCATCAATTTATAAACACATTAATTTTATTTACTCGTAAATAAATCTATCATTAATTTTTGTTTCTAATAATTAACTTCGTTATTAATTTGTTTAAATATCGTTATTCTCCTGAATCAATTTATCGAAAAAAAAAACATATTCCATTTTCTCTTTACTCACCAAAAGGTGGTTATTCTGGGGTCAAACGAGTTTCGAAGTGTTCGGACATCCTATCGGTGAAATTTATCGCACGGACATGAGTGGTTCCGATCAAGTGATCATCGCTCATGAGAATCTCGGCGTCATTAGTGGTATCACTATCGATCACGAGAGATCTCATCTATATTGGGTCGACGCGATTCTCCAAGTTGTAGAAAGGTCGAATCTCGATGGTGAGAATAGGCAAATATTCTTGAAGCAGCAGGTGAGTCTAAATTTGCCTCGTTACATATAATTCCCCTGTGATATTACATTCCTTTATCATTTTATCGTGTATCTTGACGTTTACCGGTCTATCATTTTGATATCATATTTTTCTCTCGCGTTGTATTACGATAGATTTTTCAACCCCTGGGTATCAACGTTTTCGAGGATTCTATCTACTGGCTGATGGGGACTTCGGGGATTCTTAAAAAGTGCGACCTGCATGGTGACAAAGCTTGCGAATCGATTCACCTCAAGTCGTCCAACGTCGACGAGCTCTTCGTCATATCGCAAACATCGCGGCAACCAGCAGGTCGGTCGATAATTATTTCGATCGAAAGTTTTACACGATTCGTATCGAAAGTTCAACTTTTCGCTCCTCCCGAATCCTAAAATACTTAATTCTAGTCGTTTTTAATTTCTCTTCTTGTTTCACATTTTTTGTACTTTCGCAGTGAAGAACGTTTGCCAGAACCATGTTTGCGACTACATGTGTGTCCTTAGAAGCGATAAATTCGCCTGTATCTGCCCGAACGGCTATCCGACCACTCCAAACGCTACTTGCGACAAAGACACGAAGAACCTTGTAATATTCGAATCGAGCATGGTCGAATCGATGCAGACCAATAAACGCATCGAGAGTAAATTGACAACCTGTATAATTATAACTGTCGCGTTGGGAATCCTTATTACTACGGTTTACTACTACTATTATCAGAAAAAGAAATATGGTATTGGCAACAAACCCGATCTCAGGTTCGTTTCTCGTGTTTACTACAAAAAATATCCGAAAAAAACGCGAGAATATTTGAACTCGTAGTCATTCGTTGCTATAGAGATTGTTTATGGGCATTAAGTCAACTCCGTTTGAGTGAAAAACCTGAACTGTTTTTTTTTCTGCAGTATACATTTTCGAAATCCATCGTTCGGCCGAAGATCCGCGAGTGAATTAACGACCGACTTCGTCGTACCGGTCCTGCCGCCGGGTGAACACGAGTACACGAATCCCATGAGCGAGACACAACGAGGAAAGATGGCGGTAGGACGATTTTTTAAAAGATTAAATATACGCGAAATATCTGGCGAGTTTGCTGAAAATCAATTGATGCTTTCAGGCACAGATGAAAATCGGAGGAAAAACTGTGGAGCTGATAAACTCTGATCATTCGGAAAACGACCTCGACGAAATTCCCTACACGCACAATAGTCATCTCATAAGATGAACAGGAACCGAGTCGACGAGTCTAATTCAGGGCTAACGAATAAAACGGATATTCACGAATCCGAAGATTTTCGTACGTAAAACTGGCGTTGAACGTTAATATTCGTTACCTTTTTACAAGTTGTCTGTTATTTATAAATTGGGTCATATTCGGGATCCGACGATATCCCGGAAGGCGCGTATCGCAGTTTTATCGCCAATTGTTTTAATATCATCCAATTTAGCGGTTCGAGATTTATAAAACTCGTTAAACCCACCCGACTGATTTTCAATCGGTGTTCGTATATTTCTATCCTGTATATACTTATTTATATATCTAGATATATATATATATCTTTGCATGTGCGTGCATGTGAATCACGTAAATCTTACGGATAATTAATTATTCGAGAAATGTGTTCAGAGTCAACGTCAGCGTTTTATAGAAAAAATGAAGAAAGCGAAAAAAATTAATCAATGAACGCAGATAAGTTAGGGATGTATGAAAATAATGCAACAGGTCTCGATAAAAATAAAATTATAACTTTTGTTACTTATAAAATTGTGTCGTTTTTATAAAATTATTCGTTAAACTGGATAAAAACGTGTATTCTTCTAATAATCGGGAGTGGAAATTCCTCAGGTTGCGAATAGACCGGATTCAATTTGCCCTTGGCATTTTCGAAAGTAATTTTTTTCTGTGACGTCGGGTGGCTCGTTTAAGTTCTTTTGTATTCGGGAGGCGTCGGAGTGCGTCAACACAAGTGGGGAGGTTTAAGACGATTTTTCGCCCGGTCTGTTATCCAGTTGATGAGACAGTCTTCGTCGATCAAGACAACTTGATACACCTATATTCTTCTAAGCTTCGAAAACTCAAGTTGAGTTGGAAATTATCCTCCTCGTGACAATGCCTATCACCATTACTGGGATAATATTCATTAGTACGATTGTTTGTGGAATTATCGCGTTAATCATCTACCACGTTAAGAGAATTCATTTGTACCGGCACGCAGCAAAATGTCCCGGCCCTTCGACACTTCCCATCCTTGGTAACGCACATTACTTCGTTGGCGATACAACTGGTGAGTACAATATTTTCTTTTTATAAACTAGCTATTCGTATTAAATTTATATTTATATTTTTTACATGAAACCTTATTGATAAAGAAATACACAATTGTTAAGATTGTCGTATACGATAAAAAAAATACCTCGAGGCTCGAAAATTCTATGTGAAAATATGAAACTTTTTAACGAAGAACTAAATTTCAGATATCCTGAATAAACTCAGGGAACTCACAGAGACTTACCCTTCGCCATTTCGAGTATGGCTCGGTAGTCGACTATTCTTCGCGGTGACCGAGCCTGAACAGTTGAAGGTAAGAACTATTCCGTTTAAAAAATATTTGAACACCATATCGCCTACGCCACGTTAGTAACTTCAGAAAATTCTTCGAATTGCTGATTTTCCTCCTAGTCGAGGAAATGAAATCTAGAACGTGCTCTCTTGCAATTTCCTTGAAGGTCCCTCGCACATATTATCGTACTAATGTTGATAAAAGCTAATGAAATCAAAGCTAAAACGTGTGATAGTAACGAAACAAAAAATGAGAAAATAAAAAAACTCCTCGTTATATTAAAATTTCATTGCGATCAATAGTTGAGACACAACGCTGAGTATTACAAGTCAGGGATAAAAACATAATTCTCGTCCAGCAATAAATCGAAACAAGATTGCATTCACGTTGTCCACTGGTCGTTTTTTCTATATTTGTAAAATTATGGTTGTCATCCAAATTGTTCACTCGTTCTACGCTGTTTGACGAATTTTTTCCAATGAGCTTCAACTTGATGTGCTTCCCTGACGTGTTTTTTTCTTTCTTTCTTTGCGTTTTAGACAGTCTTTCTCAGTTCGAAAACAATCGAAAAGGACGACCTATACACGTTTGCCCGTCCTTGGCTGGGAACGGGATTATTCACAGCACCAGGTGAGTTTCCCCTTTATAAGTACCGATGATAGAACGTGCCTCACTTACAAGACGTTAAATTATCCATAGCGGAAGCTTTGGTCGTTTATTATACGTACGTGCAACGAATCGAAGAAATCATTCACGAGGGCCATAGTTTTCCTCGAACCTTTTGTCTCGCTCCCTCTCGCCATTCCTATCATCCTCGTATTTGCCCAATCCCCACGATTCTGATTACCGGTACGATACACGTACCCATTTATTTGATACATGTTACGTGTAGAAAGAGAGCGAAGCTATGAAATAAGTTTCACAATTTTGTGCGCATCGTCCGATATTTTAGTGAAATAAAATTGGCGACGCTGAGTTAGGAAACGTTTTGATTCGTACGAATTCGCTCTATTTTCTGTCCTCGTCACTGATACACTCTTTTGCTTATTCTGGAACGATAAACTGCAGCTTCGAAATGGCGTATCCATCGAAAATTGATATCGCCAACATTCAATTCGAGATTGCTAGAATCCTTCGTCGATATATTTGCCAAACAGTCGGAGGTCATGGTGACCCAGATGGAAAAAGAAGTGATGGGGAAGGAGTTTGATATGTTCAATTACGTATCGTTGTGCACTCTCGATATTATATGCGGTGGGTAACAAAAATCGATCGATCACTGTATTATCGCGGGAATTCTTTATCCGTCTTATACTGAATTTTTTTTCAGAGACTGCTATGGGCGTCTCCACGAAAGCTCAATTGCACGAATATACTCGTTACATCCATTGCGCAAAGAAGTATAGATGAATTTTTTCATTTTTAGCACAGAGTGTGAGTCGAGCGGTTTTATCAATGTCAAATGATTTTTGTTTAAGAATGTTCGAGATCATATACACGAGAATGTTCAAAGTTTGGCTTCATCCTGACTTCTTATTCAACTTCACTCAAATGAGCAAAAATCAACGAGGGTATATCGAATATTTGCATAGTGTAACGGACGATGTGATACAAAAGAAAAAATGTACTTACCAGAGTGCAAGCCATTTGGAAAAAGACAATTCACGTATGTTGATCCAGGGAAAATACTCGTGGCTATGTTGAAATGATTAAATTAGCGAGAAAAAACCTTGAATGATAATATCCGTGCATAATTTTACAGAAGAAAAATCGTCGACGAAAAAAGTTTTCTTAGATCTTCTGATGGAATTATCAAACGATGGTACGAAATTAACGGACAAAGAGCTTCGCGAAGAAGTCGACACAATGATGATAGCGGTGAGAAATTTGAACAATTTATCTTTCGCTGGTTTCCTATTTTGCAAAAAATGTTATAAACCGCAAAATGTGATGTCTAATAGGGTAACGATACCACAGCATCGGTCAGCAGTTTCGTGAGTTACATGCTTGCTAATAACCCTGATGTCCAAGTAAGTAACATTTTTCTTACATTTAATAGGTAATATTGTCTCGAATACGGAAAAAATCACAGAAATTTACCCATGTAGGAAAAAGTATATGAGGAACTCTGTGAAATTTACGGAGATGACGTGTCTTCGCACGATCCAGTAAAGAACGAAGATCTCAATCGGATGGAATATCTCGAGAGAGTAATCAAAGAGACCATGAGGCTTTTCCCTGTTGGACCCATCCTCGTGCGAAAGGTCGCTGAAGATCTCGACATAGGTTAGTAACATCCTACAAAGTATTTATCGAATGTGTTATCAAATCAGAATTTATTGTAGAGCATTTCTCTTCCAGGGGAATATACGATACCAAAAGGGAGTTCCGTAGTTCTGGGTATTATGAAAGTTCAACGCTGTGAAAAGTATTGGCCCGATCCTCTCAAATTCGATCCTGATCGTTTTTTACCAGAGGTAGTGGCAAATCGTCATCCGTATTGTTATGTCCCTTTCAGTGCAGGATCGAGAAATTGTCTAGGTACGTTTATAATTAATAATCTATCAGCATCATTTTCTTTGCATATAACCCAATAAAAATTTAATGATTCGCAGGAGTCAGATACGCAATGATGGCAATGAAAACTCTTTTCGCGACGGTCTTACGGCGTTACGTATTGAAAAAAGATAAAATTGTAACCGTTGAGAGCATGAAACTCAAAGCTGAAGTTTTACTAAAGCCCGCCGAACCTTTGATGATACGAATCGAGAAAAGAGAGGTAAGTGATCATATATTTGATATTAAATAATAATAATTACAGGCGTGCAATCAACTTCTATTTAATTGAAACGAATAATGATCGCTCCTTGACCTAGTTCCATTTTCCTCAGCAATTACATATACTTACGTATATACATGTCAGTACCAATCCCCACGGTGCATAACGATAACTTAACGAAATTTATAACAACGATTAGATTGCCTACAAAGTTTGATACAATCCCCGTAAACCGGAACGTTAATTTTATTTGTCTAAAAGATCTACGATTTTCACGACACGAAATACGGATTATCGAGTGCCCCATCACCGGCGACAATCCCACCCTCGTTTGAATTCACGGGTTTTATTCTCAAAACGTGACCAACTTGTCGATTCACCCGAATATCGGCCTCATTGCTAAGAAAAAAAAGAAAACCATTAGTTTTCTAATATAAGGAACGTATTAAAATTTATAAAATTTTTATTACAGGTGAAAGAAGTTAGAAATGGCCAAGCCAGGGACTTACCCAATAATCACACGATAGATTCCTAATTACGAAACGAGATCTTCCAGTATAGGCGGATCGTCCCTCCCTGATCTTATCGAGTAATTTTTGTGCAACGGTGGATTTATGCGATCCATAAGAATCCAAGCTGTTTATTCTTTCGATGGCCTCATCGATTCCAGAGTCGTTCGTACTTTCTCGTCGTAGATATTGTTTCCACCTCCTTCGCGCTGAGGTTTCAGAACGTATTTCGTTGGATCCGCGATCGCCACAGCGACAGCTTTCTCTCCACGATCATCTTGGCGGTAAAAATAATTGAATGTCATCGCTGAATACTTGAAGATTTTAATGAATAAGGGCCACAATTACGTAGTCGAGAGAATACAATCCGGTAAAAACTGGCCGTACTTCTTCGGCTTGTTCCTTGTTCAGGAATCTGCTCAGTACACTTGGTTGCTCAAGAGCTTGTTGAATCTTTAGATTAGAATAGTTGATATTGTATAGACGGGCCCTTTATAGCGTGTGAACATTCGATTAACAATCTCATCAACCATTTGGCCAATCCTGTGTAAGCTTCTGTCTGGTATCCCGTGCGATAAAACACCACGGGTACCAAATGTTCGCCACTTAATATTCCATGAAAATTATCCATCGAGAGACTAAAAAGCTACAATTAAGAAAACTGCTCGTAACTCGCGTAATCAGCTCTTTATTTGATCCCAAGTGAGTTTGTTGACAATTACCTGACCAGTCTAGTCGCGGTCAGGTAATTGTCAAAGTCACTGGAATCTAAATGTATAATTTTATTAAATCCCTACGACGTAATTTGTTCGTTTTTTGACCTTTTTAGTTCCACTAAACAAAATCGAACATGCAGGTAATAAAACCTTACTATGAATACATACAAAAGATCTATCATTGACATGAAAATTTAATATCCAGGTTTGGTACTTTAAATTTATTTATCAGACGATAAAAACTTACATTTTCTATCTCACCCGAATGGCCCAATTGATTAAAAATGTATCTGCAAAAAGTTATAGACCATTTGATGCAAGAATAAGTATTGTATATTTAAAGCAATATTTACTTGCTCTTTAAGTAGCTGGTTACGTACCTGAAAAAAACAATATTTTCATAGAGAAAAAAAACACAATATTACTACTACGATTACAATGATCATGAAATTCGAATGTGTCTAGCTCGTTTGGTGTGGTTACTTTAAGAACATATAAGGTAGGCTAATTCACCCTCGAGACGCAATAATTGTAAAATAACTTAAGCTTGAAAAAGTGAATGTAAAAAGTATGATACAAAACATAAATTATAGAATAAAAATTGTATAATAATACCTATGATTTCCTATGATACCTCATTTCAACTTGCATTATTTTCATGCCACTGTCCACGTGTAGCATATAGTCCGAGCGCAGTAGGCCAAGGCCCAAACTCTGAAGTAATAATATTTAAGTAATTATCCTGAATTGCTTGGCGATTGAAGAAGGCAACTTTCCATAGCTGAGCTACATTCATCTGTGTCAACAGTTTTGTAGATATAAAATAATTTCGCAACAAAAGCATCATTTTCCACAGTGCTGAGAGTAAACTGGATCGAATTTTTTATACACATTTTTATTTTTATTTTGGAAGTAACCAAGGATACTTCATAAGAAAAATTGACGGTTAAGAAGCCTACCTCTTCAAATTCGTGGTTAAAAATTCATAATCATGAGCAACTTTATGAGTAAGAGTATTAATTATTTTTTTGGAAATATTGAAATTTGGTCTCTGTTGAAAGCAGAATTGGAATGCATCGATGCCCATGTGGTAAACATTAATTTATCAACAGTTTCTCAACGATCTCGTATAAAAAGTGTCCATTTATAAATTACCAGCATGGCAGTATTATTACCATGGATGAGCGTATAATCCTTAGCTTTGACAACAGTTTCTTCTAAAATATCGGGTTGACAACGGTAGATCGATGCAGGACTCCAATCTTGATAGCTTCACGATTTATCAGTTACGTACAATCGACGGAACCAAATAATGATATCACAACTTATCAAAAATTATATTTATAAATAAAAAATAATTAAGGGGTAAAGCTAGTCAGCATTTGCAAAAAATCGATTTTTTTGCTGCATCTTCTAAAAGTCGAGTGGGTAAAAGTACATAGCGGTAGCTACACGCTCGACGCAAACCTTAAACTGATTTTTCTCGAAAGCACGTTTTCAAAGTCGATGACCACTGTAATTGAAAAACCACTCGACGGATTTTAATATAATTTGCTTGATCGAATGAAGTTTTTTTTATTATTAAAACTTATATTTTTTATGGACAATAAACTAGCTTTTCTTCGTAAAAATCCGCGAATAATGTATCAGAGGCTGCAATATTGTTGATTTAAAAAATAAACTTGGGTCAGGCACTTGATTAACTATTGAACTAAAGATTGGTTTTTGTTTCATTGAGTTTAAATGAACCAGTAAAGAGTTATGATGGTCACCGCAAATCATGACAAGTTATCGACGACAGCGACGAGGATGGAAAATGCTGTGAGAATAAACCGATTACTCATTTTTTTTGTTCTTTCCTGGGAAAATAACGTTAAATATTTGGCTAAGATATTTCAACCTCCTTTTCGTAATTTTTTCAAACCTTTCGGAACGAGTTCTTGGGCGAGTATCGATCCGTACGAACAACTTTGCCAGAAGACACCCACGGGATCGCTCTGCTTGTGTCAGAAGGGCTACAGATTGGAAAATGATGGACGTTCGTGCTCGGATATCAACGAGTGCGAGAAGGAGATTTGTCCTCAAATCTGTCACAACCAGCATGGTTCATTTTCCTGCTCGTGTTTCGACAATTACGTATTACATAGCAACAGAATATCGTGCAAGGTTGCCGGTAATAAAAATTTGCTTTATTTCGTTCGTCTTCGTCAAGACATTGTTTTTGAAATTCGTAAAGATTTGTAAATCTCGATGTTTACGCTTGCTTGTGAGTTACGACACCACTCTCATTGTGCTAACGCTTCTTCATCTCTGTACAAATTCATTTACATTCCGACAATAAAATGTCGTATTACGTATTCATAGAGATGTCGTAATACCGAGTAGCCGTGAATATGAGAAAGCAGACGATTTATTGGAGCTATTCTATGAAAATTATTGGAAAACGATTGATTCGCGAATCATTAATAATGACCATATGATAAATACGGTTTTCCACCGGATCATTATTCTAATATTTCTTTACAGAATTACTCGGTACCATCAATTCTTTGAATCTTAAAACGCAAGAGTTCAAACTCGTGAGTGGTCTCGGAAGACCCGGAGTCCTCGCGGTCGATTGGACAACGGATAACGTCTATTTCCACGATGGTAAAAACCCTTCGTCCATCAAAGTTTGCAACCTCGAGGAACAGAAGTCTGTTCAAGTTCTGAAAATTGATGGCTCGGCCAAACTAATGTCCATCGTACCTTGTAGAAAGGTCGAATCTCAATGGTGAGAATAAAGAAATAATCTTGAAGCAGTAGGTGAGTCTGTATTCGCCTCGTACCATGTGGTTCCTCGGCAATAATACTCCTTTATCCTCTGACCCCAACGCCTGTCCCGCGCTCCGAGAAGAAGGGGTTCGATGAGGGTGGAGGAGACGAAGGGATCCGGGAGCACATGGTTCATTGAAGAACCATGCACGGATCTCTCAAATCCGACCCCTCCCTCGACTCATTCCGTCACACCCAACATCCGCGTAAATGGGGGAAATAGTCCTAAGGAATAAGGGGAGAGATCAAAGGATCAACGCGGTCAACGGCATGTAGATCAGTGTCGTACGAGTCGAGGAAGCAATTAGACGTGTAAGTGATTGTGTCGAGCCGAGCTTTTCTTTTCTTTTTTCTGTTCTCATCACCGATTCACTTTTTTACTTCTTCACGAACGATAAACTGCAGTTGCCAAATGGCGCATCCATCGAAAATTGATAATGCCAACGTTCAATCCGAGATTACTAGAATCCGTTGTCGATATATTTGGCAAACAGGGGGATGGGGAAGGAATTTGATATCTTCAAACATGTATCGTTGTTCACTCTTGATATTATAGGCGATGGACAACAAAAATTGGTCTACCACTTTATTATCACGAGAATCGTTCTTCCGTCTTATACCGCAATTTTTTTCAGCATCTGTTGAAAACTCTTTCAGCGACAGTCTTACGACGTTACGTATTGAAAAAAGATAAAATTGTAACCGTTGAGAGCATGAAACTCAAAGCTGAAGTTTTACTAAAGCCCGCCGAACCTTTGATGATACGAATCGAGAAAAGAGAGGTAAGTATATTTGATATTAAATAATAATAATTACACGCGTGCAATCAACTTCTATTTAATTGAAACGAACAATGATCGCTCCTTGACCTAGTTACATTTTCCTCAGCAATGAAATATACGTACGTATATACATATCAGTACCAATCCCCACGGTGCATAACGATAACTTAACGAAATTTATAACAACGATTAGATTGCCTACAAAGTTTGATACAATCCCCGTAAACCGGAACGTTACTTTTATTTGTCTAAAAGATCTACGATGTTCACGACACGAGATACGGACTATCGAGTGCACCATCACCGGCGACAATCCCACCCTCGTTTGAATTCACGGGTTTTGTTCTCAGAACGTGACCAACTTGTCGATTCACGCGAATATCGGCCTCATCGCTAAGAAAAAAAAGAAAACCATTAGTTTTCTAATATAAGGAACGTATTAAAATTTATGAAATTTTCATTACAGGTGAAAGAAGTTAGAAATGGCCAAGCCAGGGACTTACCCGATAATCACACCATATATTCCTAATTCCGATACGAGATCTTCCAGTACAGGCGGACCGTCCCTCCCTGATCTTATCAAGTAATTTTTGTGCAACGGTGGATTTATGCGATCCATGAGAATCCAAGCTGTTCGTTCTTTCGATTTTCTCATCGATTCCAGAGTCGTTCGTACTTTCTCGTCATAGATATTATTTCCACCTCCTTCGCGCTGAGGTTTCAAGACGTATTTCGTTGGATCGGCGATTGCCATAGCGACGGCTTTCTCTCCATGATCATCCTGACAATAAAAAGAATTCAATGTGATCGCTGAATACTTGAAGATTTTAATGAATAAGTACCACACTTACGAAGTCGAGAGAATACAATCCGGTAAAAACTTGCCGTACTTCTTCTGCTTGCTCCTTGCTCAGGAATCTGTTCAGTACACTTGGTTGGGCAAGTGCTTGTTGAATCTGTAGATTAGAATTTGATTCGAATAAGACAGAAACATCACGATTGAATATATTTGTATTATTAATTGTTATTGGATAGCACAATAATCTTGCCTTTTTCATTCCCGCTAGCTGATATTGTATAGACGGGCTCTTTATAGCGCGTGAACGTTCGATCAACAATCTCATCGACCAGTCGGCTGACCCTGTGTAAGCTTCTGTCTGGTATCCCGTGCGATAATACACCACGGATACCAAATACTCGCCACTTAATATTCCATGAAAATTATCCATTGAAAGACTCAAAAACTACAATTAAACAAATTTCTCGTAACTCACGTAATCAGTTCTTTATTTGATCCCAAGTGAGTTTCCTCCTGCACCAAATTCTCAAACGTCCTTCTGATTACTCTAATTGTCGGATTCAACCGGCGAATCTCAAATTCTAACGCTCGTTGGTCACATATGTTGTACGTAATGTCCTCCACAACGAATAATATCACAGCACTAAAATAATTTTCCATTTTTTATTTTGGATTGTTCATATGTTAGTTCCAATAGGTAAACAGAACGTACGCTTTATCATTGTACATTGACCATGCCTCGACCAGTCCAGTTGCAAGTCCGGTAATTGCCAAATTCGCTGGAATCTAAATGTATAATTTTTTAACAAATCACTACGACGTAATTTGTTCGTTTTTCTTCCTATTTAGTCTTACTGAACGAAGACAAACATGCAAGTAATAAAACCTTACTTTGAATACATACAAAACATTTATCATCGACATGAAAATTTTAACTAGAGTTTTGGTAGTTTCAATTTATTTAGTAGACAATAACAACTTACATTTTCTATCTTACCCGAGTGGCCCAATTCATTAAAAATGTATCTAAAAAAGTTATAGATCATTTTATACAAGAATAATTATTGTATATTTGAAGCAACATTTACTTGTTCTTTATCTGGTTAAGTACTTGAAAAACAACATTTTTATACAGGAAATAACCAAAATATTAGTACTACAATTTTTATTAAATTCGAATGTGTCTAGTTTGTTTGGTGTGGTTACATTTAAAAAGCGTGATAAAAAAGATACATTATCGAATAAAAATTGTACAATAATACCTATGATACTTGGACACCTGACTGGCCAATCCTCCAAAACTAGAAGCTATCGTGTTCATTTCAACTTGTATTATCTTCATGCCACTGTCCGCGTGGAGCATGTAGTCCGAGCGTAGTAGGCCAAGGCTCAAACTCTGAAGTAATAATATTTAATCGATTATACTAAATTTGTTGGCGATTAAAGAATGCATCTTTCCATACCTGAGTATGTCCTTCTGTGTGAACAGTTTTGTAGATATCAAACAATTTAGCAACAAAATCATCATTTTCCACAGTGCTAAGAGTACAATAGATCGAATTTTGTATACACATTGTTATTTTTATTGTGAAAGTAAGCAAGGATACTTCTTGAGAAAAATTAACAGTTAAGGAGCCTACCTCTTCAAACTCGTGGTTAAAAATTCATAATCATGAGCAACTTTATGAGTAAGAATATTAAGTACAGTTTGAATTTTTCTGGATTTGTCGAATTCTCTTTTTGGAAAGCTGGATGGTAAGAGAATAAAAGGTGCTATTGAAACTTGGTCTCTGTTGAAAGCTGACTTGGAATGCATTGATACCCCTGTGGTAAAGATTAATTTATCAACAGTTTCTCGACGATTTTGTAGAAAAAAATGTTCGTTTTTAAATTACCAGCAAGGCAGTGTTCTTACCATGCATGAGCGTATAATCCTTAGCTTTGGCGACTGTTTCTTCTAAAATATCGGGTGACAGAGGTAGATCCATGCAGGACTCCAATCTTGATAGCTTCATGATTGATCAGTTATGTATAATCGACGAAATCAAATAATGATTTTACAACTTATCAAAAATTATAGCTATAAATTAAAAAATAATTAAAAGAATATGCTACTGTAAAGCTATTGCCACATTGGTACTGACTAGTGTATGCGAATGTACACGTCATACATAATCAGCTGAGCAAGTTATGAAAAAAAGTGGAATACGATAAAAAATGCAGGAGGTATGAATGGATTGATAAGAACATCTTTTCATCAATCGAAAATAGTCAATAATCTTTTACGGGTAAAGTGGGTAAACAAGGTGCAAACAGGTAAGCTGTATTTTCAATAAACAACTACATATAAACATCATTTTCATGTGATCCCCTTCCCCCCTTGCCGCTCTTTTCGTTGCTCTTTATCGCAACATACACGTTAGCCTTATTCTCCTCACTCGCCCCGCTTGGGTGCACGACGATTTTCTTTACGCGCCTATTCTCCCCAGTGCCAGAGCTCTTGCATAGTTTGACTGGTTTCAGCTAAAGCTCTGTTTACACGATCGTGTCCCGCCATGAGCGCCACTTCGGCGTAACGGCCGGGGTTCGAACTTTCGGTTCGTTGACAATTTCGAGTGCCGACATTCCGCTACGTTCATGCATATCTTGTTAAATTTTAGTTGTATCGAAAATCTCTTCGGGTGATTGTTTACAGGTATCACAATTATTTTGTATGATCAATATCGTATTATTATAGCGAAAGGTAACAAAGCTATCATAGCCCTTTCCGAAATTCAATTGTTAATATCGTCGATGTAGTGTTCGAACATATCACGATCGCGCGAATGTCGAACGGGAAACGAATTTTGTGGTTATGAAGTTGACTAAATTGGCGGCACGAACAAGTGATCGTTCAGTATTTCTTAAATCGTGGGGTAGATAAAATAAACACTGGGTAATGGTTCCAGGCCGTGGAAGAGCCTTCGGCCATAGTTGACGAATAAGCCGAAATGATCTTCGGCATGACGATGACTTAAAATCAAGGAATATTTCCTCTTCGAATTTTTTTTGCTACGCCGGCAAGGACAATAATTGTCCGTATCTTTGAGGAAAAAACGGAAAATACAAAAGTACTTGAAAATGGATCAAATGCTACCGAGTCCGGGATTCAGTATCCCGAGTGTCGGAACTCCTCTGCATCAACCCGAAGAGGATCAACAGATCTTGCCAAATGCCCTACAGCAGCAACAAACATCTCAGCAATATCAGCTGCAGCAGTTGCATTCGATGAGTCCAAACATGCAGGGGAATTCAATGCTCATGATATCGACTCCGCAAAAAAGCATGCACACTTATGCTCCTACTCCTGCATTCGCTACTCCACAGAGTCTCATGCAACCTCAGACACCGGTGGGTCCAGGCGTTGCTCGCAATAAACAATTTTCTTTCCTTTTTACGTTCATACGATTATTTGTATCGTTACTATGTTTTTCTTCAGCAAAATATGATGTCGCCAATAGTACAGCCGGCGAGTCAAATAGCGCCTCCTTCGATCGGTCCATCTACCCCTGGTCCGATGACGCCTATGACGCCAGCTTCGGCAGACCCGGGCATACTCCCGGCATTACAGTGAGTTTGAGAACTAGCAATTCAACAAACAAGTTCAAACGTTACCTCCTGGCGATTTTCTTGTCTTCTATTGCTTTGAACTTTCAGAAACATCGTTTCGACCGTTAATCTCACATGTAAGTTAGACTTGAAAAAAATAGCGCTACATGCCCGTAACGCCGAGTATAATCCGAAGCGTTTTGCGGCTGTTATTATGAGAATTCGAGAACCCAGAACCACTGCGCTTATATTCAGTAGTGGAAAAATGGTGTGTACAGGAGCCAAGAGCGAACAAGACTCGCGATTAGCAGCAAGAAAATATGCTCGAATCATACAGAAACTCGGGTTTCCGGTTAGTATGCGATCTTTGAAATTTTGGCACTCGATAATTATGAATTTAAGCTAAATCCGTGATTTTTGACTTTTGCTCTCAGGCTAAATTCCTCGACTTTAAAATCCAAAATATGGTCGGCAGTTGCGACGTTAAGTTTCCGATAAGATTGGAAGGTCTCGTACTCACGCACGGACAATTTTCGTCTTACGAGCCTGAATTGTTTCCTGGATTGATTTACCGTATGGTCAAGCCTCGTATAGTCTTACTCATATTCGTCTCTGGAAAGGTCGTCCTTACCGGTAAGTCAATTAACATGTATTTTCCTCGAAATATTTTTATATCGACTAATCACTAAAAATGTTTTGCCTTTTTATTCTTTCAGGTGCCAAAGTTCGCAATGAAATCTACGAGGCGTTTGACAACATTTATCCAATCCTCAAAAGTTTTAAAAAGCAATGACACGATCATCGTCATCGACGGGCATTGGTGCTTCGATATCATACAAATTACGGTGATCGACTAATGGATTGCCGATCACGGTGATCCCTTCTCCGTTCCCGAAGAGCTTGGATCCGGATTCGCGCAATTTTAGCGAAGCATCGGAGATTCCCTACGTGAGTCCTAATATCCGTTTCCTTATCCTTCGAACATTTCTTCTTTTTTTTTTTCGCACGTTCGTTATGTCTTCCGGACAAACGGAACAAATCGGTCGGGTACAGAGTGAATTTTCATTTTCGATCGAAACCCACCCAAATCGCCTTCCGAAAAGTGCTTCATTCAAACTATCGCACTCGTTCCAATTCTCGCGCCAACCTTCTGGTAGATGAGAACAGTTTACGGAATAATCGTAAAGTGCGTGTCGTACTCGTAAGAAAATAAATTTTTTCGTTTTGTTTTGTATATTTTTTTTTAATATCACTGAATATAATTGGACACGAAACGTAAGGGAACACGAAAGTTCAGTGGAGACGAGGAACATTTTAAAGTATATGAGACAATTTTATCCAGGATAGAAAGTGTACAAATATATATTTATGACTAAAATTAGTTGAGTGGAGGAACTGCCTGGCGTTTCGAAATTTTCACGAATCGTGATACATTTTTTCCGATAAATGCCCAGACATTCATGACTAAACGTTCGTTATAATGACCGTACTGATAGGTGCTGTAAATAAATTTATTTTACTGGAGCGAAATTATTTAATCTATGAAGATTGTTTCGTGAATGAGAAACTGTCATTCATTTTGAGGTGCGCCATTTTCCGAAGGTTCATTGCTGCGTGTGTCACTCATATGACGATCCATTTGTTCCTTCTGAAACAGGCGAAGGACTTGTTTGCATGTAACCCAAAGTGACGATAGAACAGAATATTATTTTTCACCTCTGTGACTGTCCCATCCTCGCTATTGTCCATCGCCTCCTTGATTTCTAATAACGTACGAAAAGCATGCTTCCTCAGAACATCCAGCGTCTCAGTATCTGAAGAAGTTTGAACGTTATCCAACAAATAATCTATTGCAGCCTCGATACCATCGTCAGTCTTTAAAATTTGTATTAATGTATTTTGTATTTTCGTGTCGTCCTTTATTCCCATGCTTTGCACGAGATCTTTGATCTTTTGCTTCATGTTCCATCCAATTTCGATAATGTTTGCGCCGATATCCCGCGATTCATTTTCGAGTCTGCAACAAATGGTGCAAATTTGAATCTTGTTCTTGCTTTATCCTCCTGACCGCCCTTGTACTACTCATAGGACATCAACCTCGAGTACCTCGAGTATTCAGGAGGTTATGAACGAGTACAGGTTTTAATTTCCTTATGAACTAACAATTTCTCAATGAGTAAGTTCTGTGGAATTATCTACGAACCGGGAGACAATATCGTGCAAGCTTTCCTTCACTACCTCTCTCATGACTTCCAAAGTACCTTCGTCTTCTTGAGGTAAAGTATTGATAATTCGATTCACCGAACGATCAATTCCGTCGCGCATTTCCGAAATGCCACCTTTTACAGGTAGATTTTCTATTATCTGCTTTATAATCTCTCGAGTAGTTCCGTCAGCAGCTTTGTCCTTAACCGAACTCTCTATCACTTTCGAAAGTAGGCGACGAACCTGCGTAATTACGATATTCCTAATAATAAAATTTTCAATTATTTTCGAGAGTCTACAAACCATCGTAGCTGCCTGATTATCCTCTTGGTCTTTCTTCGCGTCTTGGATAGTAATTCCCTCATCCCCATTGTTCATTTCCTTAACTTCTTTGATTCTGCCAGTCCCCTCGCTGCCAAAAGGCGGTCCATCCGTTCGCAATTCCTCATCAGGCCTCACGTCCAACGTGTCCGGTGAAATAGCTTCTCTGTCGTCATCATCCGATTTTTCGACCGCGTGCAATATTTTTCTCCTTTTGTCAGTGCCAATCGGAGGAAGTGGCCTCGTCTTTAGTCGCAAATTTTGTATATCGTTGCAAAAGAGTTCCTTCTGGTATCGCTGATTCCTCAGAATATTCTCCAAACGTTTGAGATCCTCTCGATACTCCGATTCGATCTTCAATATGTTTTCCTTAAAAATTGCAAACCATTTTTTATCGACCTGGACATTTGTTGGAGTTACAGAATTTTTACAAGATTACCTCGGATTCCGGTGCGTGTCTCAACATTGTTTGCAATTTCATATGTTCGCCTTCCAAGACCGTAAGAAAACTCAGCTTTTCTGTGTTTTCCTGAACCAAATTTTCCAGAACGTCCATTTGTTCGTTGTGCTTGTCTTTGACGCCTTGGAAAATGAGAGATCATTATTTTATGTCTCATTATTTTTTCAGTCTCGAGGCACGTTTCAGCTCATTTCCTTAAAATGTAATGAGAAAAAATGAAAAATGATTAACTTTACATTGAATTTTCTTATCGAATTCCCTCGTCATTTCTCTCAGGTCAGCTTTCACGTCGTAAATCATTCTTCGCAATACCGCTTCGTAAAGCGAACCGAGCGATACTTCCCGTCCGAACTTCTGCATCATCTCTTGTCGTATTTTGTTCTTGAGATGTTTTATCTCGGCTTCCATGTGCTTGCAATCCACTTTCATTCTGTGCAAGTGCGTACGATTTTTTCTGTGGAAGAATTCGAAAATAGTTTTCTCTTTTTCGATTAAAAAATTAATTTCAACGATCATCGCTTACTCGTGTTTTTCTCTTTGTTCAAGAGTCTCCTGTTGCAGTTCGCCGACTCTCGTGTATAACTGCGAGAGTCTCGTCTTGTCAAATACGACGCAGTCGCGAATTTTTGCAACGTTGTTCTCGTCGATGAAATGTTGAAGTTGATGAAATTTCAAAATCACAGTCATATCAATGTCATTGAGTCTGTTCTGCTTTTCGCGCTGTTGAAATTATTCAAACCATTATATCTTCTTCCGTTGACGAGCCGAATACTTTTTTCCTTACCATGAAATCTTCAAGATCTTTTTGATTGCTCCTTAATTCGTTCTCCACGAGTTTCAATTTCTTCGCGTCACCATCAACCTCCTTGCGTAATACCTCGATTACTTTTTGTCCCTCTTTCACACTATGCTCGCACTCGTAACGTTGTTCGCGCATTGAAAATGCCGATTTGTATAATTCTTTATCGCAGCCTGTTGGACAAATGTTTTCGTCTAAATGCATTGGACCGAGATCGTCAGTCTCGATACTCGCTGCATCGTCATCTGTACTCGATTCGGAACTCGATGTGGCCGAGGACGATGATTCTAGACAAAAGACAAACATTCACCGTTATTCGAATAAAACATATGTATAGCTAATGGGTTGTTTGAGAATATTAAGAAATATATTTAAAAAACTCATTCGATTAAATTTTTCATACCCTCGTCATCGTCTTTGGGTGGTTTAAATTTTTTCTTAAAAATTCTTCGCAGAAAATCGACAAATTTATTGTCACTTATCATAGTGGAAAATTGTAATTGAAGTTCTTTAATCTTTTCGTGCAATCTGACAATTTCCTTATTTTTCTGATCGATCTTTGCCGTCGTAGCTTTAATCTTACGACCGGCCTTATCGCGTTCCCCAATTTTCTCGCTCACTTTGTCGGTGAGGTGATCCTCCATCGATTCGAAATCTTTGAGTATGATCAATTCCTGATGAAGCGTCAGTAAAAATAGATCCGAGTAAACACTGTCCGCCGTGATTTCCAGTCTCTCGTATTCCAGCAGGTCCAATTCTTTGTCCAACTTTTCATAACTCTTTTTTATGTGTCTCAGGATAAAATCTTGCTCGTACATTTTTCTTGTAGCTCTGAGACCTTTTAATTCTCGCTCCCAAGCGGTCTCGATTCGATCATTAGCGTTTAAAGATTTGAGCAAATCGCTCGGCACGCTCACACGAGCTTTGAAAACTTTCTCGGGCACCGTTGCCTCGAGTTTTTTCATCGAAGCTTCAAGTTCGTGCTCGATCAATTTTTCATCCAGTAAAAGTACCTCGTACTCCTCGTCCATCGGATTTATTATTATCTCCTCGCTCACCGACATCTTTCTTCGTTTTGTTTCTTTAACTCGTTCGGACATTGACGTATATCTCTCAAGCTGCAAAATGAAAATCACTTTGAAGATTCTCTCCGGTGTAAGAACTTTTCCATTACCTCGAGATTTTTCTCTGGAAATTCAATATTGTAATCGATCTCAGGCACAGTTGGCAACGGTTTAATTTCTTTTTCCGGTATCTCCGCGTGTATCTCTCTCAATTTCTCGATCAGGGAAGACACTTCGCCCTGCAGAGCCAATTTTTGTTCTCGCACGGATCTCAGTCGTTCGTTGAAATTTTCGCGTAAATGATGAGTCTGAAAAAAAAACACTCAAGGTGTCCAGGAACGAAACCTCCTAAAATTTGTATCTCTTGTACCTTCTTTCGGCAGTCCAGGAGTTGTTTGTATTTTGTGAGAGTCGTTTCACGCTCCTCCTGAGATTGGGCAAAGTTGGGCAATGTCTTTAATTTGTAATCTCCGATTGTACTTTTTGCTTGTTTTATCGCAGCAATGTCGTCCGGGTGATTCGTGTCAGGATCTGGTTTTAGCGCGTACATCTCTTTCCACTGAAATGTCACAGTTTCAATTATGGACTATTTTCGAGCGTAGAAAACGATTTGATAATTTATCTCCAACCTCTTTGGCTCTTTGTTCCATTTTCTCTTTCCTGGCTCTGTATTTTCGCAACATCTGATTTATTTGAACTCCTAAACGATACTCCACAGTGCGAGGACTAAGACCTTTCAGAAAACTCTCGAGTCCTCCTTCCACTTTCGTATTTTCTTCTTCCTCCTCCACGTGCTCGAGAATCTTGACATCAAGTAATCTGCAAAAATATCAAGAATTACATAAATTTGTTCCCGTCCAATTTTAACTTTGAATTTTTTATAAATACAACGTTTGTGAAAAAAGTTCATTCGACTCATATAAAATTTACAATTATGCCAAATTTTGTAACATACTCCTCTGTACTCCCTTTCACACACTGTTCAGCGTCCTCGTTGCTTGTTTAAGAAACAAATTACCAGATACATCAACTCTATTGTTCCATAGCGGGAGTATTCGAATTATGAATTAGGCAAGTTAGTTTCGCTAGTTCGATTCTTACTAAAATACTATACCTGCCGACTTTGTTTTTTTCCTCGATACGTCTGAGAACATCAGCATAGTCCGTGGCAAAATCATCCCCTAATTTTCTTTCTCGGAGCGAATGGACCATAGTATTCGGTTTTCTAACGGAACAAAAAATTAATTCACGTCGAAATTCATATTCGATAAATCTTCTACGTAAATTTGGACTCACAGTATTCTACAGACAGCGAAGGGCAGACATGTGATCGGCTCGATGAAATGGGTCATGAGTTTTTGAAGTCCAAGTCGACTCTTTTCTACCTTGAAAGCTAATTTTTTATGAACAAGGTCCATCTCTGCCTTTAATTGATCATTCAAATCTGCTGTGATTCTCGGATCGAGTTCAAAATCTTCCTGTGGTATTTGCTGCGATTTAAGAAGTTTGCGATTTCTTTCCGCAATCTTGCTGTATTCCTCGGACAAACCTTGTAGCAATCTGCGCGTGGTGTCTTTCTTTCGGTTAGCCACCGCGACTATTCGATCGTTTTCCAATTTTACGATAACTTCCTCCAGACTCAAATAATCCGGTTCCTCGATATCTTCGGCGTTAAAACTTGGCTGTTACAATATTAATCAGTTTTGTACATAAGTTTCAAGTTGCAGATTTGTTTTTTTAAGTGTTGTGCAATGTTGTCACTTGCCAGCTGTCGAGGAGGTTTGGGTTTTTCAGTCTCAATCTCCAAATGTGGACTATCGTCGTTGATGTTATAAGAAAATAAATTACCATCGTGGCCACAGCTGAGTAACGTTCTCTGATCGTAGGTCAATGAAATTACAGGCACACATCCATTTTGATTATCGTGCATAGGTAGCAACAAATAGTCGGAAAGATCTGTATAATCTTTTGGGTTGACTCGACAAACTCGAATCTCGCCATGTTCCATTCCCAAAAATAGGTACTTGTTATCCTTGCTAAATAATATTAAACACATAATGGAGAAAAAACGGCCTGCACTTGGAAAATTATGTCAGAAGGTAAGGATGAATAATGCGTAATAAAAAAAAAGTTTACAAGTAATCGTACTAGAACAGACAACTTGCTATCTCTGTATCGTCCGCATCGTAGACCATCGTGCTCTTGATCGGTACAGTAAGTAAGTTGTTTCTAATTTGGGAAGAGGTTGGTATTGGGTATTCGTAGATATATCCAGCGTCAAATCCTCCCATCGACAGCCAAATTGTTCCTTTTGTTGTATAGTTTGCCATTAACACTCTATTTGGCACTTCTGGCATGTAAATTTCAGGTAGTGGTGGGTCCTCCTCCGTGTCCACTAAAAAAACATAATGTTTCTTAAATGTTCTTACGTTTGAATATTTCGTTGCACTAATATTGACAAAATTTACTGAGAAATGCTTCCTCGTCTATCTCTATGCCGGGATTTTCCATTCTAATCTTATCCATTTGTTCTCGCTTAACAGCTCTCTCAGCTTCCTTTTTATTTTCTATCACCAGGCCTGCCAATTCTCTTCTTATCTTCGATTTGACTGATTGAAATTTAAAATATTTTGGCTCACAATTGATAAGCTCGTAAGATACTTTAGTATAGTCTTGAGGTTCATCTGGCAATTCCACTTCGACACAGTCACCGTAAAGACAGCCAACAAGAATTATATTTACCTGACAAAATTAATTTATATAAGAATTAATTGCGCTTACGATTTAGGAGATAGATAATTATTTCACTGTAGCCCGTACGTTTTCAGGATTCCACGTCAGGCAGGAAACCCCTGAGAATAATTTGATGTAGCCAATTGGTACGAGATTGGGATACGTATCTGTGACATTGACCGCAAATGCAAATATTGTAGAGTCCTCACTCCCGGTAACCAACAAACTGTAAGATTTTTAATATTTATAAAAATTATGCTTTTGCAGTAAATATAAACATCTTTCAGCACCATTTTCTATCTATACCTTTTTGATGGATTCAGTGACATTGCCGTGATGGCCAATGTATGAGGTTTAACTGCCTGAATCAGTCTCGCATAGTCTCCATGAATGTCGTCAGATTCATTAGCTTTTAAAACAGCCAAAGTAATGACTCTGACGATACCGCTCTCGAAAGCGCAGACAAGGGTTGATCCAGTCTCCTCGACCTTTGAAAAAGTATCATATGAAAGAATTACAAATTTTTAACTACGGGATGAAAAAACTGCAAACAATTATATACCGAGCATGGAAACCAAACAACCCTGCTGCCTTTGTCCCCAAATTTTTCAACCAATATCAGCTTTTTGGTCAAGTAATTGTAAACGTGCAAATGTCCGTCTCGGCCACATGTAGCTACGAAAGGTCCCCAACTCGAAACGTCCATGCAAGTGATAGGACCCGCGTGGCAAGTTAAAAGTTTACGCGGAGTTTCCTTAGGTTCCTCAAATGCAAGATCTATCAGCCATAAGCCTCCATTTCCATCCTACCAAAAAACATTCATACAATCATGAAGTTTTTACCGTTACTGCTCCACCAAGTACATACTCACTTGAGCGTACCACAACGTTTTCTCAGAATCATCAGGATCTTGTTTTTGAATGCACATGAGCATAGCGCCCCCTTCTCCATCTCGTCCTCCTTTCTCCGTGATTTGAAATTCATAAATCGGTTCGATCTCGAGAAAAAGATCCTCCTCTGGCGGGTCAGCTTGATCGATCGTCTCGTAGTACCAGATACGAATCCAACCATCCATTCCTGACGATGATTTTTCACTAAAAATAATCTATTTCATGTCTTATGGTCTAGCACTGAAACTCACCAATCGACACGAGTTCACCATTGATGTACTCAAACTGAGTGATCAATTTTTCATGGCAGGGTTTTCTGTTTTTTTTACAAACTTCCAGCTTAATAAGATTTTCGTCCCATAGTAAAATATTGCCCCATTCGCAACCAGATATGACTTTCTCATCGGGCATTGAGTACACCCCGATTATATCAGATATTTCCGTTTTTCCAAATCTTCCCAGTTCGCCCTTAAGTTTGAGACCAGTAAAAGTTTTTGCCATTTTCCAAAATTTTATATGGCCCGCTCCACTCGTAGTCAAATGGCCAGGCACAGTTGGTGAAAATGCTGCGTTGTAGATATCTTGACCGTGAGATTTGCATCTCAGTAGAATCTTTGATTTGTTCCAATTCCAAACTGTGATCATATAATCGGGATCTCCGCCTTGAGACAGTAACAGCATGCCATCTGGACTACGATTTAACTTTACTTAATATTTCGTTTATAACTCTGAACATGGTATTAATAATTGTCGATGCGAACCTGTAAGCTAGATGTGAATAGGATCTCGTTGTCCCTTCTTCTAGAATTGTGATAATTTTCATACTGGGCCATTCGTAGATTATTATGGGTGGATCGATACCATTCTCTGCCACAGCTACGTGATTCGTAGAAGGATTTTTCTGAAAGACACATTTCTATAAAAACCTCGTCATAACGCAATGCACATTTATTTAATAATAATATTCTTGCAACTCTCACGGTAATGTGTCCAATTCCACCGCCTGTCGAACTTCTTCTGAACCATTTACTGCCATTAGCAGTGTTTAGAAAATGAATCACATTTCCCGAGGCAAAAATAATCGTATTGGGATCGGCGACGCATAGATTGAAATATCTCTGACAATCATAGGCGAATGAGTGACTGAATATGAATAGGACAAATTTACAGTGCTAGAATGAAGATATTTCAGGTGATGGAACAAATAATAAGGATACTTGAACTCCAAGATGTTAAAAGGCACTGTTCCATCTTCGACACGAATAGGATGAGAAATGTAGTCATCCGCGTTGTAAGTCTTAGGAATTCCATCATCGTCGTTCTCCTCTGTATCATCACCGAACCACCCTTCGTAATTGACCTTTGAGGAGTGATATGCATCTTCTGGGTCTTCCATAATTTTGTATAATTTACGTTAAACTTAATGCTAGATTGCAACCTCGGTAGAAGCTTACTAGCAAACCAAAGCACAACTCTGCTTGGTCGCTATGGTTACACGATACAGAGGATATGCTATAAGGAAAAGAATGCGAAATACGCTTCAGTAATCGTTATTCATTTTTTTTCTTTATTCTTGCATCAAGTTTATTACCAATTGAATTTTTTATCGAATCTTTAATTTCGGCGAAAACGTCCGTGGTTGCATCCTCGAGAAGTTGGACGACTTTTTCTTCTGTTAAATTTCTATACTCGTCCTCAGCTGAAAGTTTCAAATTTCGCATTACGAATCGCCAAAACTCTTATACTTAGCTGGCATATTGGGCAACTTACATCTAACCGATAAGTGCCCAAAGAATTCGCATACTGCTAGAACAAACAGTCGGGTATTTTTGACGCCGCTGCTTGATTTTCTAGCCCAAATATAAACGCGAATATCGTTGTACGTTTGTTGTTCAGGCTCGGTTTTTGCTCTTGTAATGAAAACATTGTGCGCAACGTTGTTTTCCTGAAGATGATTTATCACGAAGAAGGCCCAGGTTCCGAGACTTCGAATATCACGATCGGGTAAAGAAGATAGTTTGATGCAAAATCCTTTAGCCGGATAGTCTTTTAGTGTGAAAACAGGTGCCCTGAGTTCCTCCAATTTCTGAAATGTTATTAATATGTAAAAAAAAACACTTTAAGATACTCTAAAAGAGAAAATAGCAAAGTTCATACGAATCAAAAACATACAATATCCTCCAGTAACATATGATGCTTTAAATAGTACAAATGCCAATGTAAATGATTCACCGAAGCATGAGCACACAGGCTGTTGAATATTACCCGAAAATATCTGAAATACAGCACTTTCCAATATATATGTAAAATCATGGGGTATTTTCTAAATAGAATCTTCTATCGTCCGATGAAAATACTTACGGCGAACTACTCAATAACATAAGATCAAGGGCTGTGATGAGACTCGATTCTGTAATTTTTTGTGGCAGACATTTGAGTCTATCGGGTAGAAATAAACAATGGCCCCACTCGATAGGACTGACATTAGCAGCTATGATATCATTCCCACTCCCATCTCCTATGTCAAGGAATATTTCTTTCGCCGGTAGCATTGTAAAGTTGAATCGATTAGGATCAAAGGGCTGAGACATCGAAGAAATGTTTTCCGGTGTACGCCTGTTAGAGGCTCTGTCAAGATTGAGCTGAAAATAAAATTTTCTTTTACATTGAATGGTAATTTATTGTAGATAAATGACTGTTTGCCTAGCTAAGGTGGAATATACCTGAGCTAAAAATTTGTAGGTACCCTCTAATATCTTCCACTCTTTTATTCTCAGTTTATATCTGAGAATTTTATGCTCTTCAGCATGTTTCCACTTTTGCTTCAGTATTGTGTCCAATTTGGATTCGGCGCCGTCATTTTTGACCTCGTAGTTGAAATTGGTAGATTCATAACGAAATATCGATGCATCGGGCGCACTTTCCATAATATTGTTTCTTGTAAGTCAGCTGTCAGAATACCACGTGGGGGAAAATTTGTTGAATATCATAGCAACAGACCTTACGTTCGATCGCTCTGAATAGATAGGCTGATTAGCCGAAAGGACAATATGGTGGGCAATACTTTAGTCAACAGAGTCGTTCCTCGCCTAGAAACATAATAGTCACTGCATTGATCAGCAGAGCGATCCAATGGACGGCCATGATTTCCGAACCGCGCGACTTAAACGCCCGAATCCACAATTTTAGAAGTCTTCAGGAATAGGAAATGAATCACAGGACATAGATCTTGTATATAAAGCTTTATTGTAAAATAATATAGTTTTCATCTAATTCCGTGTAAACTTTCTCTGCATGTAGTCTTATGCATGCACATTTCACAAGATATTGAAAATTATTATCTCCATATCTATCTCTCGTTTTTTTCTTCAATTATATTTACAAGGCTTGGACATTCAAAAGTTCCCACTTTTCATTAACAATCGTATCAGACAACATGAGAAACACTGATTCGTAACGTTCTCCACGCTCTGCTTTATCTTGTTTAATTTTTTAATATCGTTAGTACTGCCACTGTAATGGAAGATTCATTAAGATTTGTTTGTTTTTAATTCAATTATAGTTTAATAGGCAGATGCATTTTGTTAATAACCTATCGCATCAAGTAGACTCAGTCTATGTGAAAAATATTTTTATGTTCACGATTGCGGAGCAATCTCGTAAAAAAAAAAAAAAAAAAAAATATGAAAAGAAGTTCATCATTACATATTCGGATAAATCGTGTAGTAAGGATTTTTGTAAGGTTTTGTATTGACCGTGCAAAAGTTGGGATCTTCGACCGGGAATTGTGGAATTATATTGGTCGGCAGAGCCTTCAGAGAAGGGTTGTGAACATTTGTGATCATAAACTGTGATGTCGGTGTGACTGGTTCGACGGACGTACCCTCGGGCAATTTTCTTTGCGAGTAGATCATCATCGACGGTGCTGAACTACCGTTCTGATGAATCTCGTCGTCGACGGGAACTGTGTAGCTGGTCGTCGTGCCCGACGATTGTTGAGCTTTGCATTTTTTCGTATGAGCGTAAAGAGAACCAGCATTGTTGTATCTCTTTGTGCATATCTTGCAGGCGTAAGGCCTTTGGCCGGTATGAGTATACGTGTGCTCGTTCAACGAAGTCAAACGTCTGAATGATTTCATGCATATCTGACAGTGATATTTGGCCTCTCCGGTATGCATCGTGATATGTCGGGCAAGGGTGTTCGCACGCGCAAATGCTCGACTACAATACTGGCATATGTAAGGCTTCTCGCCACTGTGTGTTCTCAGATGCAATTGTAGATAAGTGCTTTTCGTAAATGCTCTGCTACATACGTTGCAAACGTATGGCTTTACACCTGTGTGTGTACGCATATGTGCTACCAGGGAACCACTCTGGGCAAAACATTTGCTGCAAACTTCGCAAAGAAAACGCTTTTGCGTATCCTTCACTCGCTTGTGACGTTCCATGTGATTCGTGAGAGATTGCTCTTGAGCAAAGGCCTTTGGACACATGGGACACTGATGGGGTCTGTTGTGTTTTTCCTAAAAACAAAATAAATAGAATAATTATCTTTATAAATTTTGTCGCCAAATGTTTTACAAAGATTACACATATTGACGTCCGATGGACGTCCCGTACCTTCTTTCGACTATCGCTACCATCGTGATTTTTGTTCTCGTTATCCGTATCATCATCGGAATCAGTGTCGGACGAGGCAAAAAACTCTTCTTTGTGTTTCGACTGTTCGTGCTCCTTCAGTTTGTCCACGCGTGAAAATTCTTTGCTGCACGTCGAGCAATGAAATTTTAAACCACTGTGAGTCGATATATGCCTCTTGAGATTTCTCTTCGTGGCGAATAATTTGCCACACTGAGTACACTGTAGACCCTCGAGGGGCATATCGTCATCCTCCGACTCGTGACCACGTTCGTTCGATTCTTCCGACGGACCGACGACCGCCTCATCCTTCTCGTTTATCGTCTCGGGCTCGTACCCTAGGTGAGTTTTAGCGTGTGTCAAGAAGGACTTTTGATACGTGAATTGCTTGCTGCAAACTTTGCACACAAATTTCATATTTTTTCTGTTCTCCGCTCGTCCCATTTGTTTGTCCATTCTCGTCGGGTCCGCTTGATTGTCATCCGCTTTTTCCTCACTTCGCGAATTTTCATTGCAGTTTACTACGTGAGCCTTCAATTTTGTAACATCCGCATATAGCTTGTCACACATGTGGCAAACGTAACGTAATTTTGCCTTATTTTTGTGTATCTCCTCGTGTCTCTCGAGCGCTGCTTTTGTCGCAAAAGTTTTTATACAATTTGGACACTTTTGCCTCTGAGTTCTGGCTATGAGCGGCCTCTCCTCCTCGTCGCTCTCTTCCTGTTGCTCCTTTGCATTCTCCTCTATATCTTTCTCATTGACCATCGTTCTTTGTTCAATATTCTCTTTCTTCAACGCATCTTCCACATTTGTATCGCCTTCGGCATTCTCATCCTCGGACAACTCGCTCTCCGACATCATCATCGGCTCGGACTTAAAGACTTCGTTCGTCAAGCTCGACTGTGCAAGATTGTCGTATTTTTCCGTGAAAACGTCGACGACCTGGTGTTCATTGCAATCAGTCATTACGATGTGTTTCTCGTCGTGACACACTGTATTATCAAACTTTGCCACCGCCTGATCTAGAACACATTGGTCATGTTCAACAGGCGGTTCGATACGAAATATAATTTGTTCGTGATGAGGTGCAAAATGATGTTGACTCATCTCTGACACTATATGACTTGATCTGTCCGTCAGAGCATCCACCAATTCTCCGCACTCCGCGACATTGTTGTTCGAACATTCTTGTGCTATTTCATCGGCTATGGCTTCCGTTATCGCGTCGTTCACCGAATGTGATACGGATGGAATGAGAGACATAACTTTGGCAGTTTCTTCGATCGGAAGTTTCAACAAGAGGATTTCGCGTAACTTTGCATCTGATTTTTCTACCTGACATCTGAAATCGTACGACACGTCGAGAAGTCGACGACAGTTGTGACAAATCGTAGGTGGCAAGCCATCGCCCTCTTCCACCTAGAATAGATTTACAAAAACATCATTTTCAACAATACGACTATGAATCAGTTTTTTTTACGAAATTCTTTATAATGAACAATAGTCGATAAGTAAATTTTCTTGCATTATACATTAAAGCGTTTATAACCGTTAAGATTGTTAGAAGGACGTTGATAGCGATGGAATTTTATGAAAATTAATAAACGGAAGAAAATACGAGTGATTTCTAACCTGAACGGCAGCGAACGCCATCATTTTTCTCGGTATATCCTCGTTCGTTGGATGAAACAATTGCCAAACTTCGTTGCATATTTTTAGACATATGCGACACTCGATTTCTGATACTTGTAATCTTTCGACGGAATTTACAACCGTCTTTTCATTATCCATAACATTCATTTCTTTCGGAATGAAACGCACCGCTCCGGTACTGGACAGTTCATAGCTTTGTCTAACGAATTCAGACGACTATAGAAGGAATATGCATAATATGCTTTGCGCGAGGACAAGTTTTCTCTGCCAAAAACTGCCACTTGGTGTCGCAGCGGTCGACTGCGCCATCACTCGGGATTGTATACGCACCGTAGACGGCAGTATACGACATCACGAAAACGTGAACGCTGTAATAGGTCCTTTCTGCTGTCTGAAGTATTCACCGGCCTGAGGAGCCGAGCGACCGAATCCACCTCGAACACATTTTTTTATCGCTACTATTCATTTACTATTCTTAATATTTGATAGTACGAATAATATTGAAATGTATCTATATACCAAAATAGAGATATAGCATGAGATGCACGTATTCTGGTGAAACAAGCCGCAATATATCGTGAAAATTTATATTCTACTCCTGTGCACAGATTTGTGGAAAACCCCCCATAATCGTATATATATATATATATAAAACACAGGCGATGCCTATATATATATATATATATATATAGGCATCGCCTGTGTTTTTTTGCAGCATACTTGTTTTCCCGTTTTATTCGGAGTTATATACGCGCATAGATATCCCCAAGGGGTGCTATTACGTGCGAGAGACTCGGGAGATATTATATTGTATATACATGGGGGTTGGTTATATATCGTTCATATTTATAACTATTTCTCGGCGTACGTGTACATATATATATATATATATATATAGGTATATTATATTTATGTCCCAATACAAATATTCTTCAGTTTCGCACAAATTTTTGACATTATCATAATGAATTGTCCGACCGTTTGATAGGCCAATTATTTTTATAAAGTCACATTCGAATTTCGAGATTAATATTTATGGCAGTAACTATGTGCGGGATAAGAACAATTTTAGGTTTTTCAAGTTTCGAAAACAATTTATATTTGCTCACTTTCAATATATATTTTAATCTACGAATTATTTATAAAATTCAACTAATTGGTTGGATTAGTGGAATTTTAATTGAAATTATTTTTGGCCCAATCTCCAGGATTTCTTATAAATTCGTGGCAGATATAAATATTCCTTGAATTATATCGGTGCGTTCTCGAGACAAACGGTTGCGCGCAATCTTCAAATGATCGTATGATCTCTTCTAAACTTTCATTGTTAAGTTTATCTCCGGTATTGCTCAGTAAAATAATCTCTCTACCTCTCTTCGTCTCTCCCGCTCTCCCTCCCTCCTCGTCCTACCCCTCCCTGTCTTGCCCCTTATAGCATAGACTCCGGTTGACTCTCCCGTGTGATATATAAATACGCGTCAGCGTGCATGTACGAAGAAGCTTCTTCCCCAGATTGTGTACAGATACGCTATGCCCGTTAAATACAGCGTAAACTAAACCTACATTAAACCTGGGAATTGTGCAGCTAATACCGCGAGCAGTGTGTTCTTAGTAGCCCCGAGGCGTATTAACAAAATCCCCTAAATTTACCGTCCTCCTTCTTCCCCGTACTTAGGTTACGTGGAGGGTCACGACTGCAAAATTATCCGAGTGAAACAATCGATACTGATTTTAATTTGAAAACAACGAGTCACGAAAAGTTGTCAGCAAGGTCTATTTTTGTAAGCACTGATAATCTTTTGATGAAAGTCGATGGAGGTTCTAACAAATTGTACTCGCGTTTTAAAATCGTTGAAATATTTTTCGACCCACCCTTGTGCATTATGGGATGCGTATTAATTATTTACTAATTTAATTTAGTTATTTGAATGATCTTTATTCATCGCATAGTCGGTTGTTCGACTTTACGTTTTTGCTGGCATGGGTTCGTTCTACTGCCCCCTAGTACATCGTCGAAAATGGAATTAAACGTGACATCGTAAAGCCTGAGTAGGTATCGTATGAACACTTAAAAGCCTGGGTGGTTGAATTTAATATTCTGCAAATCCGGAATCAAAGTCATCTCGTTTGCAGCCTTCCGTCGTTATAACGAGCGCGTTAATTTGTTTCGATTTTGGTGAACCGATAGAAAAAAATTAATTTTTACTTTTGGATCTTCTTTTTCTTTCTCTCTCACTATCCCCCTCGGCTAGCCAACGTGCCCGCCCGAACAATAAACGAGGCAGGGGACCAGAGAACGCGCATGGTATATATCAAGTGAAAGACCGAGAAGCATCTCGGTTTGAAACTATTAATAGTTTCCTAAAGTTTCGGCGCTTGCGTTAATATATATATATATATAGAGAGAGAGAGAGACAGAGAGACAGAGAAAGAGATAAACACGGGAAAAGACCAAGAAGCAGCCGCGGTATGCAACACAACGGTCGCGTTAGTACTATTCAAGAACTCGAGCTCCTAAGAACGCTTTTATTTGCCATCGTAAAAGTCAGCTAGGAGATTAAACTGTCCAGTTTTTAACAAAAAAAAAAGTAAAGACCCTCGTCGATCTTCAGTTCACTCGTCTTTAAACGAAAAGTACATCAAATTGCATACTCGAATGAAGTTGTAAATATTGCGTGACGTTTTGAGTTTTAAAGTTTCGACGGAAAAAAAAAACAAAAAACTAACTATAAAAAAATGCCGCAGAATATAACGGTGGAAGAAGACGGCGAGGAAATTTGCGCCGTGTGTAACAACGTCGCGAGGCAAAAGTGCAGTGCCTGCAAGACGGTTTACTATTGCAGTCGAGAACATCAGAAATCTCATTGGAAAACGCACGCGAAAAAATGTCGCGCTTTCAAGCTCGCGGAGGATTCGACGGTCGGCCGACACTACGTCGCGACGCGAAGAATCGAGATCGGCGAGATCGTTATTCGAGAAAGAAGACCCCTGGTGACAGCCCCACCACAAGGAACACCGGCCCTCTGTCTCTCCTGTTACGTCGTTCTGACGAGTGATAATTCACTAGCGTGCGAAAAATGCGGCTGGCCACTGTGCCGAGATTGTAAAAATCATGAAGAAGGTGGAGAGTGCGAATTCACGAGGAAAACGCGCGATACGAAAATCCGGATTACCGAATACGGTGTACCACATCCGACTTATCGATCGATCGGTGTGATAAGAGCCCTCGCTCTGCGCGATAACGACCCGGAAGCTTATCGACGACTGCTCAGCCTCGAAGATCATTGCATCGAGGCATCCAAGCGAGCAAACGATCTCGACGAACCGAAAAACGTGGCGAAATTCATCAAGCGTTTCTTCAAGATCGAACACATCGAGGAAGACGAGATTGCGAAGATCGCGGGAATACTTCAAGTACGGAATTCCGTAAATTTTCTTACTCGTCGTACGGCTATTGCCGATATTTAGACAGAGTCTCTGTTCGAATTGAAAATCGATCGTCGTAATTTCATCGACGAAATATAAAGTAAATTATAAATTATGAAATAATTTCTTTATATTATCGTCGATTGAAGTAACGAATGAATTTTTTATTCGAATCGTTTTCGTAACGAGGGTCGAGC
Organism: Netelia virgata; assembly: GCA_951802705.1. Taxonomy (NCBI): domain Eukaryota; kingdom Metazoa; phylum Arthropoda; class Insecta; order Hymenoptera; family Ichneumonidae; genus Netelia; species Netelia virgata. The sequence goes on along the minus strand of OX637864.1, from coordinate 39,124,835 downwards.
CATTTTTCCGGCAGTCATTCCGGAATTTCATTATTTTATAGATCAACGGTCACGAAGTTCCGACTACGGAGACTCCGCACGTTGCCGTTTACGACGACGCGTCCTACCTCGAGCATAATTGCCGGGCCAACTGTTCGAAAAGCTTTACCGATAAGGGCGGTATCGTTATCAAAGCTGCCGTGCCGATATCGAAAGGCAAGAGAAGCAGAATTATTTTTTATTTCTGATATTTGTGATATGGTTTTTCTCTGCAAGATTTCGACGAATTTTTGTTTAACCCTTAAGGGGATCACATATCTATTTGCTACACCGATCCTCTTTGGGGCGTCACGAATCGAAGACATCACTTGTCCGAGACTAAATTCTTCGATTGTGCCTGCCAACGCTGCAAAGATCCTGCGGAATTTGGAACGATGTTCAACGGGATCAAATGCATCAACGTGTAAGAAAAATGTGATTTTCGTTGGGGGTGAAAAATTGCATCACATTTTTGTTTTAAATTACAGAGAATGTTCAGGAATCATGCTACCCCCAACGTTCATTACTATCGACGACAAATTCCCCGATTACGTTTGTCGAAAGTGTAACAATTCGAAATCGTGGCACGCGATCGAGAACTTGCAGGAGAAAATTGGTATGGAATTGTCGAAAATGAAGAAGGACGACGTGGATGCTTGCAAAAAATTCATCGATAAGCAATCGAAGATTCTTCACGAGAATCACTTTTACAACGTGGACGTTAAATTGGCACTGGCACAAATAATTGGCCAACAGGAAGGTGAACTGCCAGCTGTACCGGACGAATTACTGAACGAGAAGATAATCCTTTGTAAAAAGCTCGGCGGGCTTCTCGAGACTCTCGTCCCTGGTGATAATTGAAAATACATAGATTTTTTAACGACTTGGCTAGAAATATTTAAAAGAAATTAGGATTAATTAGGGAAAGATGATTAATAATTTGATGATTAATTGTCTAGCGGAAAATCGTATAAGAGGAGTGCTTCTATTCGAGATGCACGCTGGAATTGCCGAATTCGGAAGGAGACAAGGACCCGACGCGTTACGCGGATTGCTTATGGCAAGATTTGTATATTATACTTATTTTTGTTTTTTATATATTTATCATATTTTTAACGATCTGCCGAAATAACAAAATATTCTGGACACGAATAAACACGAACGATATTTTTTATTTCTATAGGAATCGAAAAAGGTATTGGCTGAATCGTATCAATTGCTGAAGCACGAACCCGAGATACTACCGGAGGGTAAAATAGCGAAGCAAGCACAGAAGAATCTGCGAGAAATTGATGTTATAATAACATTATTGATGTTACAAAATACAGCGTCGCCTACGTGAGACATTCATTTTGCGGAGTTGTTAGACCAACGTGTAATATAATGTACCCAGAAAAAAAAATACAATTTGTTTAAATTAATGAATTAACACCCTCGAAGTCAGTTTTTTTTTCATGGCAAAAAATATCGAGTTTCAAATCTGTTTTTTGGAGGGCCTCTAATTTTGTGAGAAAGTTGTGCCCGTTTTTTTCTCACATCCACAAATATGTATGAATCTTGCAGTTTTATGTAGAAAAATATTTAATGTTGTATTGCACGGAAATCAAATATCAAATCGAATCTCTCGATAGATCATGGATGCTCGATGACGAACCAGCAGTAGTCTCGAAGCATGGAACCGCACGAAGGGGACTCCTCTGGCGGGTTGCGTAGGGGAATCTCCTTTCCCCATCCTGTTTTTTCAATGAAAATGTAACTTTGTGCCAGTTTGGAAGTTGAGCAGGCGGTCTGTACGTCCGTATCGCACATGTCGAAACCCACCTCAATTCTCATCTCTCCTCGCGTAATTTGATGTAATGTCGAGGCGTCCGGAAATTTGGATTCGCGTGGGCCTATGTAACTCGCACACGATCGATAGGCACATTTACATTCGTTAGCCCGCGCAATTCGATGGTAAAGGTCAATCATGGTCTATCCTGGCGAACCACCAATGGTCGATTCCACCAATAACAGGACGTTCAATCATGGAAATAATTTAGCTTATGGTTGATTAAATAGAAAATGCATGAAAATGTCACATATGGTACGTCTGGTGCAATAAAAGATCAGTAGGGAGATCAGCAACGCTCGACAAAAGTTGAAACTTGATCTTCGAATTTACGTTACGTATGGAAACAACTTGTTCGGGTGCCAGTCGAGAACAAAAAAGAGCCATTATTGCAAAATGTCACGACTCTTTGGTTGGTGGCGAAAAATACGTCTATTATATTCAGAATATATTCAGCATTGTTGAAATTATCGATTGAAGAAGTTTACGCGTGCGAGGACCAGGCAACCCATTATAATAACGGACACACCAAAAAGTGTTAAATCGCTGCAATATTCTCTCGCGGTAGTTTTAATTGGATCCCTCGAGTAATTTAGATGAGTCTTGTACTACGATGGAGAATGCGATCTCTCAGCGGCCCACACGGAACGTGCGTCGAGTTCTTCTTCTTTCTAAATAGCGATAGAGAGCTCGATCTCGTAGTTCCGTTATATCATCTACGCCTGGGATAATGAATTTGCATTAGGCGCGACATAGGGTAAAAGACAGAGTACTTGGTCTCTGCCTATACGTTGTATGAGTGGGAAGAGTACAAAAGATATACTTCACGCTCTTCCCATTCATATAAGGTCGACTACCGGTTCCAGGCCGAGTACTGGGTCTTTTACCCTATATATGTTTCCTCTAATCGAAACATCTCGATACCATTCCCTCGAGCAAGAATCGGGGCTGATTTTCGGCCATACCCACCTCGTGACTAAAGTCACAGAACGACCGCAGTTTGATTTAATCGATTTTGTTCGCAATCGAGCCAAGTTCGTTCGAAGGAATAAAATACAATTTTGTTTGCACAGAGATCGTGTTATCGATAATATTATCGAATCTAACGAAGCTTGAGATTGTTTGCCGGGCCTCGGTTACCTCTTTTCCATCTCCCAAAGGCCTCAATTTTCATCCAATAATATATACCTACCGTATCTATAAGTACCGAGAGTAAGTTATCGAGATGCAAAGATCGCTCGAAATACGACGAGGATCTTCGTTCTCGAGAGAAATCATCTTATTTCGTTCTTTGGTGTTCAATATCGTCGATCTATAATAGGTAGAATAATTTTTATATTTTGAAAAATAATCAATCGATACTTACTTCATATTGTGTTCCACAAATTTATATATAATGCTGAATAATTCACAAGGTGTTTTGAAACAGCACGACTATCGATTACAGACGCCTGTAACGATCGGAACAGGATTCAACCGATTTTACGAAGTCGAATAATTATTCGGAGATTCGTACGTGGGGCACTCGGCATCCGAGAATTAGTAGATCAATGAATTCGAGAGAAAGAGAGAGAGAGAGAGACTGAGAATGCACTTGAGAGGGTTTAAGTCTCTTCGAGAACATCGGTTTAATTATCCGGGGTGAGAGAATCAAGGAGCCGTGACAGGGAGGAATAAGGAGATAGTCGCATTTGTGCCGGACGAGTTGCGGGCTTAATAACTCAATGACACGGAAGTTACGACACCGATTACCCGTCCAGAGATAACGAGCTATATATGGAAATGTGTTGGTACGTCTCCCTCCTCTGCCTTCATTTGTATATCTTCTGCTCTTCATATTTTGCCTTCTCTTTCTCTCTGTAAATTGGATCATACATTTTTTAACTTACGAAAATTAATCCCCCGTCCGTGAAATATCGCAAATTTTCCAACGATCCTTAAGGTCGTAAAAAATTAATAAATAAGATGACTATTTTCATTAAAAATCCAAAGGTACCAGTCGAAAAGAAGAAAAAAAATGTCTTTTTTTTTGTTGTCGCTTGGTAAAAATCACAGTTCATTTCCGGGATTGCGTCGAAATCCGCGACTGTGATGGAGAAATTGAAGCGAGGGAATTACTTCTATACTCCCTTTATTCTCACACGCACTGAATTGTCCTAACTCCTTTTATGATATAGTCTTCGTTTCTCTCGTTTATCAAACACAGTTATCACCCTCGATACGCAACCTCCGCCTTCCTTCTGCCTGCAAGATCTTCGTTCGAGCTTCGCTCTACTACTTTTTTTTTCATTACTCCCATTCCTGGTTCTCTTTTTGTTTTATAATCGTAACAATACGTGCGAGAGTTCACAGGGAATATAATACGGAAACACGCGAGATACACGAACTCCTCCAAGAATTTCATACAATATAATTACAAATTCGCATTGCGATTGGTACCGCATATCTCGTCGTCACATAATCATCGTCAATCCCTCCATTACACCTGCTGGTCTTAAGTCGTAATAATTAATCTTAAAATCTACCGCCGCACCTCGACGAAATAAGATTACACTTTCGGCTATTATTATTATTATTATTAATATTATTATGTAATATTATTATTATTTTGTTCTTCCTCCCTCGTGTATACAATGCAAACGAGTGTTCTCTCTCATCGATCTACGTGAAAATGATTTTCTTTTTTCTTTTTTTATATTTTTCTTTTCTTTGATGGTTTATCTTGTTTTTATCAAGAAAACTTGACGCACCTTGCGCAAATCGTCCCTAATGAAATTTTGCTTACTTCCTCATTTGTTATTTCGATATCACTTGGTAAATGGTAGCCGTAATGGTATAGTAAAATAGTATGTTATGTACGATGGTATCTGCTCGCTTTTGCGACGGTTATTTATTGAGAGTTTTGTTTGTTTTCATCTTCCTTTTTTCCATCACACCCTCCGATGTGTAACGCGTCATACACGCGTTTCTCTCGCCATAAATAAAAATAAAAATAAAAATAAAAATAAAAATAAAAATAAAAACAATACAACGCCCACCTAAAATAAATCCTTATCAGTTTAGGTAGCCCTAATCGCATTAGTTTTTCCTTCGTTTTTTCTTCTTCTTTTGTCTCTTTCCTGTCATCATACAGTATACAGATAATTTATACGATTAATTAAATATTTTTTTCGGTAGTAGTACACGTGGGTTTTTTTTTCTCATTTCATCTTTCGTTTCTTTTTTTTCGTTATATATTCTCTCAATTTTTTTTCTCGGTTTGTTTCCTTTCGTTAAATAATTAATGAGTAGAGTAGTACAAGTATGGTATCGACGTACGGATGTATTGTAGTTATTTCTATCGTATGTAATGTATTTTATAGTTTTTTTTTCTTTTTTGTCTCGTTTGATCGTTTTTATTTTCGTCGGCTTTTAGCACGGTGGTCCATTGGATTTTGTTTTCTTCCGCTGCCTCCTGCTCCTCTTTCCTTTCTTTCTTTCTCGGGTTTGTAAGATCGGATTCACTCGATGACTCTTTCGCTACAGTCTTTTTTATTATTTTTATTTATTCTTCTCGAACGTGTATGAGAGACTTTTGCATAGTTTTCTATGGAAGTTTCGGTGGGACGTTAATTCAACGGGACAGGAATCGAGAATTTTTGTTTGTTTGTTTTTCTTTTTCTTTCTTTTGTTTGTTTATCGAAGATTCAACGAATCTATGATTAGACCGCTTAATCATAGTTCATCGATGGTACATCGATATACATGTATGATATATATGTATATATCGGATCATACAAATTGCGCATTAAAATCCGGCTTGTGTCGCGAGAGAGATGCTTTTTTTCGTTCCTAACCGTAACACTTAATGATTTATGATACACCAATATTCCTACGTTATACTTGTCTTTATATATACATATTTTAACTACACACGTTCGACCAGCCACACGCACGAAGGACACACAATCAGCTTAATGTATCACGATGGACTCTTTGTCTTCGTTCGACCGCCTTTCTCTCTCTCTCTCGCTCTCTCAAAGATCACATGAAAGATGGATTTATTCGATTTAAAACAAATTTACTCGTATCGCATTTTTTTCTTATTTTTCGTCCCAAACAAGAAAAAAAAATCGATAATTTCAAGTAAACTCTATTTAAATAAAATAAATTCATTTCTTTTTGTTCTGTCACGACCGGAAATTCTGATCTCTGTGCTTCGATCTCGATATCGATTTCTGCGACTCCGTAATAATAATAATAATAATAATTATACACGGCAATTCACCCTTATTCCTTGTTTACCTTTCCACACGATTGTTGTCTATATAACGACCCATCCCCGCTTCTCGTCGCACCTTCGCATTTTCGCGATATAAATTCTAACAGGATTGACTCTCTGGTAATATTCCCGATCGAGGTAATAATTATTAATGCGATAATGACGTCGCGATTATTATTATTATCTACAATGATCTAACGATAGATTTTTTGTTGTACAGCCTACACGCGGATGAATTCTTTCGCATTCTCACAATTGGATAATCACGTGGCTGAGAATATAGCGAGAAAGTACACGTAGAATTGTGAAGTACTTTTTTCAGTTTTTTCTTCTTCTTTCTTTCAATTTTTGCTTGTCTTCGTCAAGAGATGTGTCACGTTGGGTAACACGACAGGTACACACGGTATACAGAGAATACTTTCGATCAGGGACATTTATTTCTTTGGACGCGTCGTATTTTGTTCGGGTCGACAGAGCGAAACGATTGAAAGGAAGAATAGTTCGCGCAGAGAGGATGATGAATGTAATTGTAGAAACGGCACGCACGGAGAAATTTCTGTTAATCTGTCGATCAACGAGCTGGCAATTAATGGTTTTATGGCGCGTGGAATTATTCTCAAACGATAACGTTAAAATTTTCTTCATAAACATCTCTACTAAAAAGGTTCGTGAAAACTTGAATATTTCAATAAACAAAAATGTAATAGTCAAATTGTAAAAAGTACGAAATTTATGAAAATTATGTTTGATTTTCTCACTCGATAAATATTTCGATAAGTGAAAAATGCGTCGTTCAATTATCGCGATTACGAAAATTTGTACGGGCTTGCCCTCTCCACTATTGTCAAACCGATCGTTCGAGTCCGTAGAAAAAGAGTGGGTGAAAGGGGGATGCATAGAGACGGAAATAGATGACAGAGTAGAAGATAGAGATAGTGAGAAACGCTACTTATTCGAGATAATAAATGGTCCTATCACAGTAGGTGATGAGACTCGATTGTGATATCCTAGAATCGAACATCCTAGTTACATATTCGTGGCAAACGCTCGTGCGATAGTCTCTCCGTACGAATCCTCTCGGGGTGAGATTTCGATCTTTTTTCTTACTTTCGTTTTGTTTTTCAAATTCATTTGTTTTTTCCCTTCATTCTACATGCACGAACCTACGCACTCGTGTGTCCCTTTTTTTTAAATTCACACACTCACTTTCATTCTATCGATATTCTATGTGTTCGGGTATATCACGTGTTATCTCTGCTCTATATATGCGGATAAATGTCATAGAATCATCTAACAGATTGCGATACAGTACCAAAGAGACGTCTTTCAGTTTTTTTATTTTTATTTATTTTTCTATTTTTCATTTAATCATTTATTTATTCCCTTACTTATTTTTTTTTCGAGTAGATTGAACCGGTGCAAAGGCCCTAATATGAGAGAAACCCTATAACGATCCCTTTTCCATCTTTGCCCTAGTGTGTAGTAATCCTACGGGTAAGGTAAGACAACGACATCGAAAGCGTAACTGGAATATCGAGCGACGATAGCAGGCAGCATCTTTACGTGTAGTATAAAATTGTATTCTTATATCGTGAGTTTTCTTTGCGTGTAAGCCCTGAACGAAACAAAATTATCTGTACTTCCTATCACTTTTTCATCGGGGCAACGATCACTCGCATCTTCGAATTTTTCGTTTACGTGAACTTGATCGTAAGTAAAAAATGCCGAAGCAGATACGACGATGAACATAAAAATAAAACGGTTTAACAAATTTTTCCAAGGGGATGAATAATCGTTAAAAAGAAAAAAACATTACCTTCTTCAATATTATTCTCAATTGCCTCAAATTTGTTTTCAGTACCGAAAAAAAATCGGATTCTCTCGCGATACGCGTATATCAAAATGAAAGAAGAACAACGCAGAACGATACTTGGCATGCTCTAATTCGCCACGGCAGAGAGACCCTCGCGTCTCCAACGGAAGTAAGAGACAGAAGCACAGAAATACAGTAACACACAGGTCGAGTCAGTCAGACTTATAAATGCAGTGATCGAGGGAAATCTCGAAAGGCTGTTTTCTTTTTTAATATCAAATATCCAATACGTGATAACCGCGACGTCACTCAAAGATCTCGAAATATTTTATTTACAAGTAGAAAAAGCAATAAAACAAAAACACTATAAATTATCATTCCTCGAACGTTCGTCAATTCTGCCCTTTGAACTTCTTTTCTCTCTCTCTCTCCTTCTCTTCATCGCTCGTGCAATTTTCACTCGTTCACTCTCTCACCTTAGCATAATTCACTCGAAATACCATCGACGTTTATTCGTATCAGCATAATAACGAACAGGGTACATCAGCGATAGGTTATTTATTAATTATCATATATATATATTCACCGTAACTGCATTAATATGATTCGCATATTTCAAGTTTACATAATTGCTTACATCTCCATGCACATACACATACATATGCACGTGTACGTATTTTATGTACACCGACGAAGGGCACGCGAGCCTCTCTTTCTCACCTCCTCCTCCTCCTCCTTCTCGCCCTCTTTCGTCCCTTATTTTTCCAACCCTCTTTTTCTCACTGCAACTGGCAGACAGAATGTGCTTGTTGCTTATTCTATTATCTCTCTTGTTACAACACGACGAATATGGCGATTATGCGCCTACAACCTCCTCCCCACCTCCCCCATCCGACACACGTACACACATTGTATTCAAGTATTTCTACTCCCATGTTTTTTTTTTTAGACGCTACGAGATGTTTCCATTTTCTTCACATTCTTTATGCATTATGCGCGCGTTCCATTTAATTTATGTTCGCTCGTCTCGGGACACCGTGTGTATGTTGCGTATATATAAGATGTATATATATTTATAAGTATAGATGCGTGTATTATGCATGCTTTTTTTTTACGACGCCGCACGTCTCTCTCGTTGTCGCTCCTTATTTTTCATTTTTCTTCTTGTTGTTGGTTTTCTTTCGTTATTCGCCGCGTCTGGAAATTGGTAGTCGTCGTTTTTCTTTTCTTCCTCGTTCACTCTCGGTCCTCCTTCGTAATTTTCTCTTCGTTCGTCGAGTTGAAAAATACTCGGAGTCTACTGTCCGGAGAGATTTTTCAGTCCATGTCGATTCTTCGCTCGTTTATCTTTCTCTCTCTCTCTCTCTTTCTCTCGTTTTCCCTTTGACTCGTTTTCTTCTTCAGGTCGTTTACGACGTACTACTGCTTGGCTCTCTTCGCACTTGGTAGGCCATTTCGAGAGACACCAGGATTTACGTACGTTATCGTACGACGATTAGTTCCGAAAACCGATCACCGGCGATCAGGAATATTTTTCAAGATCCCCGGCTCACGGCTCACCATTCTCACCAACAGAATACCGAGAGTTCGTTACCGTGCTCACCGCTGTGCCTCCAGGCTGTGACTGCTCGGGCTTTCAACTGAAAACAGATAAAAAAACATGAAACAATCTCAAATAATTAATTAAACAAGACGTGAAATTAAGAAGTGACTAAAAGATAAAGCGAATTACTTTGAGAATCTTTCGAGTATTTATTCTTACGTTATTTCTTTCATCGTCGTATAATTGTCTTTAACGATATTTTTTTTATATCAATATTTTTTTCCCTGAGTTTAGATTTACTCGACGATACAAATAGTTTGGCATTCGTCTATCCGGGACCCTCTGTTAATATGAGCAAGGAATTGTGCGATATTGAAATTCCACGATTATATACAATGCTGTATATATATATATGATAGCGTTAGAACCCCGAGAATGTACTCCTCCCTCGTGTCACGATTACTCCTGTTCCCTCTCTCGTCTGGACTTACGAGCGCGAAATTCGCCAAGCAGGTTGTTTACCGCAGTTATAAGGAAATTGTATTAATATATATATACCAACTGCTCAAAAAATTACAGGAAGTTTTTAGTCTCATTATCTTTTGACGTGTAATTTCGTTAGATATCAATGACAAACACAATTCTTGTATCACGTTAAAGAAGAGACTTCAAGCTTCAAATTGCTTTTCTTTTTATCCCCGTACGACGGATATAACCAAAGTTACGTACTGTTAAATATTTACAATTTTATGGAGGTAAGAAAAAATTCCTTGAATTTTTTGACCAGTGTATATTATATCTCATTATTCCAATTCATCAATCAGACGCTATAAGAAACGGCGTAGATTCCCTGGTGAGAAATTGCGAGGCAAAGATCCTCCCTGCTATCAAAGCATTCCGCGTCGTAGAACATTTGTCCTCGTACGCTCTATACAGACAGGCTGATTTTGATTGGGGAGACATATTTTCCGAAATCAGTGAAATCGTTCCAAATTGTCTTGACAGACTGCGACCAATGCCTGAATCCCGAATTGCTTATTGGCGAGTTGTTTTCGAAAAGTTTGAAACCTGTATCAAAGTCGATAGTAGATAGGAAAAAGAAACGTGCACAGTCAGAAATGTAAGTAGAGTCAAGTTACTTTTACTGCTGCGAGATTTCAGATTTTCCAACGGAATTTACTGAAAAACAAAATATATCTTAAATTATATGAAAAATTGAGTGTGAAATTAACGATCTATGTTTCACGTTGATCCGGCTGTTATTTTCCCTCATGGCGGATCTACACGAGGGCCAACGATAACTCATGGGAATTCTTCGGAAATGTAGTGTGTTTAACAAAAAATGAAGGTGTAGAAAAACCGTTGGAGGAATAAAAGCGCAGGAAACGGAGATGACCAAGAATAAAACAGACTGCTCGAGCCATTCAGGACACATAGGGTATAGAACTGACCGGAATTACAGAGATATCGCTTGCTCTCGCTCGGTCAGCTCTGCGACCGGAATTCCCAAGAGCTGATTTACAGTAACATAAAATAGGCATAGGTACCTACTACTCACGGTCTACACGGAGTTTTACTTCCGTAAAACTATCTCAAAAAAAATATTGCAAAACTCCAGTACTGGCAAGGCAAGGATTTTTCACATTTCAACGAACCTTCGTAAAATTAACAATTAATTAAACATTTTTAAAAATCAAACAATTCAATTACAGTTTAATCGATTGATTCTTCATTGAAATTAGTCTTTTAATTATTTACCAAGAGACATTGTTTAACATTAACGAAGAAAAAAGCTGATCCACTCGAAATCAGTAGTATGTGCCACTGTGCGATCAGACAAGGGCAGGGGAAGAGAGCCCGCGTCATAGCAGCCACGAAGATTCGGAAATAGTAATGAAAGTAGTTACTAGTGTGGCAAATCCACGTCTCGGCAGTAGTGGGGTACTTCGTGCACGTAGCGAGCAAGTCGTGGGGTACTTCGTGTATGTAGCGGGCTTGTCGAGCCGGTTTCAAAGTAGTATGGCTATTAGCAACGCCAGACCAAGAGAGAGAAAGACAGAGACAAGAAGCCGAAACAAGAAGTGAGAGGCCGAGAGAAAGAGAGAATCGTGGACCCTTTCGCGCTTCGCATCTCTCTCCTTACCACGAGGGCACAGTAGTAACGGGTGCGAAAAGATCAGACAAGGAAGAACAACAACGACACCCTATGGAACCTTCGAGCCTGCGCGTAGTAGTCGTAGAACGAAAGTGGGAGAGAGTTTGCTGCACTTAACGCGTACACGATATAGCCAGTAGACTACAGTACGAGTCGTGTATTACAGTACGCTGTCGTGCACTATAGAATGCCGAGAACTAGTCGTAGCAGTAGTAAGAGTAGTAACAGTAGTGCAGGCAAGCATGTGACTCTCACAGTCGCCAGTAAACGGGTTTTTGGGGTGGATAAAGTTGGAGGGGTGAGTTATACAGGGCACTATCTACTTAAGCCACTGCGCAGTGCACAACGGCGCAGCTCTTACCAGGAGAGGGGAGCGACGAAAAGGGGACCACATAGCGAAGGAGACGTAGACAAAATCAGGTGGGCTAACGAGTCACGGGGCAATGAGGGTCGACCTTGTAAACGCAACGTTTCGAGGTGACAAAAATATAGTTTCCTTTCCTATTTTCCCATATAAATCAAGAGCGAGCTCTACTACAACTTCGTACAAAATTTATTGTTAAAACGTTCATAATTTTATTTAGCTCGATCGTCGTGTCTCGTTAATATTCCGCTGACGATCGATTTAGACTTTTATTTAGAAGTTAAACACTTTAACCATTCTCTTTAATTATTTTCTAATTGTCATTATGCGTTTTTTATTATGGATGAGGTGAGCATTCGTGTGAGAAATACAGGAAATTCTCCCGTCAGGTGACCACCAATACCCCTACTTTTCATCCACGGTGAAGCAGATGGAGTGAGCCGCATCGCAACGATATCCTCCCCTCTCTCTTTCTCTCCCTCCTCGCGGGCTCGTTCGTTACACACAGCGTGAGCAGTTTACATAACGTTTCCAACATGGCCGCCACCTAGAGCGAGAGAGAGTAACAAAGAGACCGCGCGCAATGGAGAGGGCGAGAAAGAGGGGGAAGGAGAAAGGGAAAGGGAGAGAGAAGAGGATGAAGGGGGAAGAGTGATGGAGAGAAAGGGGGGGAGGGTAATCTTTTACTCTCCGTCTCTCTCGTATGCGGAGGTAGTGTTCGGAGCCATTCAGGGGAAATGGCACGAGGGAGAGGCGAAAGAAGGACGCACAGAATGAGGGGCGTAGATAGAACGGGAGAAGGGAGAGGACAGGATGGGGAAAAGGGTGAGGGGGAGGAGGCGAATACTACGGATACTACGGTGGCGTACTATGAGCTGTACTCCAGGCCAGAGCCACACGTTCTGTCCCTTACCCTCTCTCTCACTCTATCCCATTCCCTCATCCCTTCACTCCTCTCGCTCCCTTGCCTGGTCTGATGGCCTGATCGCTGAATACTCGTTCGTACATTCGTTCGTTCCGTTCGTTCGTTCTCGTTCGTTCTCTTGGCTAGTATAGAGCGATGCAGCAGCAGCTGCAACTGCATGCAAGGTAGCACATATGGATATGTGCTGTCAATATATACGTGTGTGTGTATATATATACACACACATACATATATACTTATTTTATATACGTATACAACGCGTACACCAAAGGCGCGGTAAATAAACCCGGAAACATTCGTCTATAGAATAGATCACCTCTGCGAAGATCAAGTGATGTACGCATTGTACATATCTATATTGTTTATTGTTATGTACGAATGTATCGCTATATATATATATATATATACAGGGTGGAGTAGGTTTATTACGTCGCGACGCAATAGGTGGGCGAGAATAGCGCAGCAAGAAAGAAGAGAGGGTGGGCTTGGGTTTTGGTATAAGGGGATATCGAGGATAACGATATTCCTTTGCCCGTCTGTACGGGAGCGTTTTCCGGCCCGTCTGTGTATTTTGGCCACAGTTATATCGCTGTATGTACGTGGTTCTCTTCGTCGAGCTTTGTCCTTCCCGCATCACGTAGCGCAATAGGCTATTACGTGGTATATTGCTTGCGGCTGGAACGACCGTAGTACCTGGACAAGCTTGTAATATATATATATATATATATGTAAGGTAATAGTCGTACGCCCGTAGTACGGCACGTAGTTGCATATACATCGTGAGCCCGATATACAATCGTGACAGACTATATATATATATATAGTTCTCAGCTCAGTTTCCTTCTAACGAAGATGATAGTAATGGATTATCCCCGCGTGAAAAATTCTCCGTAAGAGCAACTCTTTCTTTTATATATAATGTTCTACTGTACATATTTAAAAGAATTGGATGAATAGAATACATATATAATTTTGGAATATTGAGCACAATTATAATAAATTTTTTATCATCGAGGTTTATGAATTTTACGAAACTTGGAAATATTTATATCCGAATGATTATTCGATCGGAGAGCACGAATACGAAATTAATGAATTTATATTTCAAAAAATAACATGGTCGATATTCGTTTATAAAGGCACAATTTTGATACATATAAGCTACGGATTGCTCGTGGCGATGAGCATAAAAGATTCGCCTGTGTACATATCGACGAATGTACATACGTATATTTATATAGGAGAACATGTGTGGTACATGATACATATGTATAATATATATACGTAGGTATATCTATGTGAAGATTTATTGACGTAGATACGTGTTGTGTACCGTATATTTACGCTGGAGCAATAGCCAGACCCATTGCCGTACGAAAGGCTTGACGGACGTGTAATAAGGAGTCGATGATGTGGAAACTCGCCCGGATAACATATTTTGGCTGTCGACGAACAGCCCGTGAAACGCGAGATTGACGCGCCTCGGTGAGCGGGAGGGAGGGCTACCGATGGCAAAAACGTTATACACAGGGCTTCCTTTTACCAGCGAAGGAAGCGAATAGCTTTGAGATCCGAGGCAGGGAAAATGGATAGAGGAGGATAATGGAGCGACGCTGAGGTAGATTGGTGCTGTGTGATGTAAAGAAATTGTTCGTTCGACTCAGGGTAATAGAAAATACAACACAAAGTATTTCGATAACGCGTACACTTTGACTGAAATCGCTAATAGAGATCGACTCGGTCTCGATCGACTCGTACTAAAAACGATCCAAAAATCGAAAACCCCATATACGCAAAATATGAATTTATATTACATTGTTTTTAATTCTCGGTTTTCGGAAAACAAAATTTTCTTTTCTTTTGTTTTCATAAAAAAGGAATCATCGGTATTTATTTAAAATAATTATATTTTCTCCGTTTTAACGAACTTTATCTATACACGAAATATATCACATTTTCTGTAAGAAAATTTGTTTTACGATATGACGTGGAGCTGGAAAGAGAGACACGAATACACAGGTTTCTTCGTCGGGATGATGGCAAAACAAGATGTTTTTGTGGAATGAATTATGACGAAAGGGACGAGAGCGGAATGGTTCGCATTCGCGAGTGCGAGAGGAAAGGGAGAGAAGAAGAGAATGATTAAACCCTCGTTTTCTCGTCGCGTCGTACATACGTATATATCTCAAGAGTTCCTGGAAGAGGGGGAGGGGGGGATGATATATATCGTGTACTTTTGGCCGGGTTGAACAAGATACATCACGGACCTGGGATAGTCGTTGATAATGCAAATGTACAAACTTGCTCGGTATTCATTGTGTCTCTTGATAGAAGGAAAATCTTAACAATGGAGCAAAAGCTCTACCAGGCAATGAGACACAAACTTTTGGCTGTTGTAACGAATCTCCGTGCGAAAGAGAGAAGAAGAAGAAGAAGAAGAAGAAGAAGAAGAAGAAGAAGAAGAGAAAGAGAGGGAGAGAGAAACGTGTAGGAAAGGGCTCTTCGCGACTTTCTCGACTTCTGGACTTCTCCAGCTGAGACACAAAGTGAAAATAACGTGGGAAGTTGGCATGAAACGTTCGCTCGTGTATTTCACATACACACTCTCGTATATACATACATACATATATACATAAAAAGAGAACTCGTTGACATTTATTTATTTGTACCGCCAGGTACACTGCCGCTGTTTGTACTTTCCGAGTGGTAAGCAGCGGGTGTTTTCGTGTTTTTGCACCTGCATGTTCAGTGAAAGAGAGAAAGAGAGAGAGAGAGAGAGAGAGAGAGAGAGAGAGAGAGAGAGAGAGAGAGAGAGAGAGAGAGAAAGAGAGGGAATGATAGTGAGAACAGAGGCTGGTGTGCAAATTGTCTGCCGGCAAGGGGAACAGGTATCGCACACTCACACATCCGAGAGACTACATGCTGTTACGGACCTTTGCATTCGCTCCTTTCACGAGAGAGAATTGCAATGTTTGTGCTGCAACTGTTTTCGGCATGGAAAGTAAAAGGGTCGCGATTAATAATTACACTTTCGAATACGTTGCTTTGTCGGTATTATACGCGGTCGGTACAAAACGGGGTGGTAACTCGACGAATTTACGAGCAGAATTAAATATATATTCTCATATATTCATCATTATATCGATATATAATAATAATAATAACATTATTATCGTGTAATGAAATAATGTAGGAATGCGCGAGTCGGTAAAGCGCAAACTTTAAAACCAGAAGAATAAAAAGCACGAAGAATATTGCTCGTGTACGAAGATTAGATTATAATTAGCAAGACTTTGTGGAGTGAGCAGTAATTCCAGTCTCATCGATCCCTGAGAACTGTTCTTTCTCGTAATTGCATGATGGCGGCAATAACGGGTAATGTCGAACGCCCTCCCGACTCGTAACTAAATATTCCTGTATACACAAAGTGCAACGACGAGTTATTAAGATATAATTATTAATATATTAGTATCGATCGATGTCGATCGATATAAATTATAAACTTTTCAAAATTCATTATTTATTTTTCGTATTTTGAATAAAACAATTTTTCCGAGTCATCGAGTCTCGCCTCGAATGGCCGCCTCGAATAAGAGATGCGAGTGAAATTTATTTTAGTATCGCGAATTACCGGCATTTTCCCGGCGCGAAGCACGTTTTACTGGCGCACGTTCGGCTCGACCTCTCGCGCGCGCGCGCAACGTTGTAAAACCCGTTCGTGGTTACGGCGCGCGGCACGATAGAGAGAGAGAGAGAGAGGGAAATTAAACGTCAGAGCGCAAGAAGATTAAAAAACAAAAAACAAAAAACGAGAAATAACTATCGAGAAGTTCGATGTGTGAGTACGTCGCGTCAAACACGCTGTGCGATTATTACGAACGACTGGTCTCTCGGCGAAACGATTTTTGTTACATGTAGAGCTCTCGCGACCGGGCAAACTGGTCGACGAGGAGCAACGAGGTGGCTCGTTCCAGGAAAATAGTTTTGCATATTAATGGCGCATGATCGGTTATTATCACCGCTATTCCGAAGCTCGCGGAATTCTTTCTTTTTTTGTTGTTGTTTTTTATCAATTTCTTTTTTTCGGACCAATTTTTCAATCTACCACCGACTCGAGGCAAACTCGAGTGTCACGCAAATAATTATATTCGATAAAAGTGACGAATGATCACGTAAACCACAAATTAATTACAAAACAAGGATGATCAAAGATCGAAGAAGCAATTTTACTTCCTCGATCGAATCTTTCTCGGTGCTTTTTGCATCGAATTTCATCCAGTTCTGTGAAAAATTAAAAAAAATAAAGGTGGTAAAAAACGCGTTGTGTGACGTGGGAGAACGAGAGAGCCACGCAATAACGGATGGGTTCGTTTACCCGGTGAGCTCGTGCGTTAACAGTGCGCCCCCCCCCCCCGCATCCTCCCCTCTCTAGCCTGATCAGCGACGGGTGTAACGTTTAAATTTCGAGCGAAACATCCCTGCGCGTTGATAATACAACCGGGTGGATTACCAGCGACTTTCCTCTCGGTCGCATATGCAACGAATATTACATAAAACATAACGATGAGTTTCAAAAATATGTATATTTTGATATAAATGCCCCCGAGTCGTTTATCATCATTAACGCAATTAGTTTAGCCAGCGCCAAGTGAGTCATTATTTAAACGAACGTTAATTGGAGGCTGGGGCATGCGCGCCCGGTCTTATTTTCAATTCGTATGAGTAGAACGGTGGAGAGGAAATAATAATGATAATTCGTCACAGGAACGAGAATAGGAGAAAAGGATTTTCCTGAGGGAGAGAGAGAGAGAAAGAGAGAGAGAGAGAGAGAGAGAGAGAGAGAGAGAGAGAGAGAGAGAGAGAGAGAGAGAGAGAGAAGGAAAGAAATAATAATTATGAAGAAGGGCGAGCAGGCTCCGGTGCGCCCTTAAGAGAGTCACCACGCGCAAAAATAAGCAAGGGTAGGTTACCATTCGCGCACAGAGAAGTAAAGGAAAAGTCTCTCCCTCTCTCTTTCTCCAATGCCCCCCGTGTACGCCCGCCGACGCCGAGATTTGCTTTTCAAGGGTCTCATTAAACGCTAATTGGGAGAGGCTAATTAGTCACGAGCTAACGTCATCTGCTTGTGCTGGCGCTGCTCTAGACTTGATCCTCCTCCTTCGCGTTCCCCTATACTTTCTCGTTCTCTCTCTCTCTCTCTCTCTCTCTCTCTCTCTCTCTCTCTCTCTCTTCTCTCTCTCTCTTTCTCTTTCGGAGTCTCTCGATGTGACGGTCGTTCGCTCTTGGTTTTGTACGTATATAGCGACAGAAAGGGGGAGGCGGTATCGTAGTAGACACGACCCTGTCGAGGAGGAGCCAGATCCTCTCCTCGTCAAATACATTTCATCGTATTAATTTAATATCGGGTGTCTTGCACCTCTCGACTATCGACCAGTTCAAAAAGCTCGTCCGCAAAGTGGACAGCGTACTCGCATTTTCATCGTACAACCCCCGAGTGCAAACGAAACGCTGTAGAGTTGGGAGAAAATATTAGCAAACAAAATTGGGGGAGATTCTTGCAATTTTAGGGGTACGAAAGGGGCAACTTTGATTATCGTCGTAGTATTCGTATATTTAGTATTCAAATGCTAATGTTTATTCAACGACACGAAGAGACACCGTACAAAGCATAGTATTTAATTGTCGAAGAAGTAATTTATTTCCACGTCGCGTCACTTCGTGAGATTTTTTTAACCCACTTAATTACGATGAAAATGATATACCGAAAAATCCAATCGAACGATTCTCAAAGTAATAAAAATTCTAAGACAGAATGAATATAAAGATTTGTTTCAAAAGTTTGTGAGATTTGTTTCAAAAGTCAAGAGAAAATGACTGACCTGCTGCATCTTCTCAAAATCGAGGCAAGGCCTCGGTTGACGATGGGGTGGCCGGTGCCTCTTTCTCGGACTGCAGGCGCTCATCGAGTCGATGTCCGTCTCGGTCGGATGATGATGATGATGATGATGATGATGATGATGATGTTGCTGATGATGATGATGGGGGTGATGATGATGGTGATGATGATCGAGGTGGGTGTGAAGATGCGGATGAGGCCTTGGCCTCGATCTCGGCCTTGGCAGAGGTCTCGGATCTCTGGACAAAGCGTGAAAGAGCTTCGGCGGTGGTGACAACGAACGTCCGGGTTTGTGAGCATCCACGGGGGGTGAGGTACGAAATTGCACGGGTTGAGATATCACACTCCCACTTCCGCTACGCCCGCCTAGCAAGCCTTGGACCTGTGAAAAGTCAGGCATTTTTATTATTTTTTTATTCTTACAAACAACACCCCCTTCAACATTTAGTTCTCCTTTGCAGGAGAAAAATGATAGGTATGAACCGAATTATTTAAAGGAAAATATTATGCCTACATATATATATATATATCCTTATGAAAACATATGATATTCTTAAAAATATCTTATTGAATATAAAATATAAAGAAAACGTATAATAAATATTTGTGAAAATATATGAATTTAAATAATTGACTTGGGCGTGAATAGAAATACAACTCGCAAAAAAATGATATAGAAGTATTGATCGCCGAGTAGTCGATAAAAATCGTTCATTCGTTGATTATTCACACAGTCGAGTGAAAAAAGTGTTGGACGAATGATACGAGAATTCTTACCTCCTCGTCACTCGAGCCAGATCCGGCGGGTTCTCTACCGGCTCTGCTGACCGGCGCGGAACAAGAAGCTACAACAGCACCTGCATCACAATCGAGAACAGCCTGCTGTTGCTGCTGCTGTTGTTGTTGTTGTTGTTGCTGTTGTTGTTGTTTTTGCTGCTGCTGGGCCTGGCTCTGTGTGCTACAATGAGCCTGAGGTCCTCCTCCACCTCGGCCACTGTTAACTTCCGACCACTTTCTCTTCTCCGGCGCGGTCGCTGGTCTGCAGCCTTGTGACGCAACGACCTTCGGGCTATTTATCACCTCGAGTTCCTCCTCCGAGCTGTGCTGATCGTTCCCGTAATTCAAGAGACCGTGACGATGATGAGAGATCTCGGCATCTCGCGACTGCAACGATTGCTGTATCCGCGTCGTCTGCATCGGCTTTTGTTGATGATTCGTGTCGATCTCGACGTCATCGTCGAGATCACCGCTCTGCTCGCATTGTTGCTGATGCTTTCTGCTCTCGCTGCTATTCCCGCTCGTGAAACCGAATGGCGGCGGGGGTGGTGCACCGAAGTCCGTGTCCGATGGTACAGCGCTATCGGTCGGTCCTGGACTTCCAGGTGTCTCGATCGCTGTTCGAACAGAAATGTATAAATTGTTTAATTATCGAATTATTAGAAAATATCAATAAATACGGGGAGTTCGAATTCACGATGGATATTTTAATTGACAAAAGTGTCGAAATCGAAATTGAATTATCGCAATCGTCCCTCTGGAAGTATCGTTTATTTTGTTTTGTTTATTTAATCTTTTACGAAGTCTTTTAACTTTTTATGAAAAAAATCTGATTTCCGTAACATCTAAGAAAATTCCAAGTATTCAATAAATATATACATATTATATGGCGCATAAATCAAATGCCCGAGTCGCACATACGAAGATAGTTTGAAAAGTCCGTAGAAAGGCTGATAGGTGGCAGCACCATTGCGTATCGAGGTTATTTTCAGTTAGTAGCATCGCTTGGAGAAAACCACTTTAGGTTTCGCCTAAGAACGGTCTATTAATTTACGTTTGTTGTTCGTTTCAATCGAGCAAGTCGAGTTACTTTAAAAAAACGGTCGAAAAATAATTTCGCCGTTCACGCATCATTTTATGAACGACAAATCACCTCCGGAAACTAAAGTAAAACTCGATAAACTTATGGCGAATCCTGCACCTTCGATCCGAACGGTTTATAGTATAAAGTGTTTCCAAATTTTCCGAGTGGTTATATAAGCAGGGGTGACGATGAAAGCTCAAGGCACGTTGTTGAAGCCACTGCTCCAGAAATCATTGATAAAATCCATGATTGATAGATCTGGAATTGTTCAGAGGTGATCTAGAACGAAATCATATGGGACGTGTACCAAGGAACATTTCCAGCTGTATCAGCAGAATTTGAGACTTTAGGCATCGTTACGTCACTAAAAATGGATTACCACGCTGGAGTCTGCGCAAAAGAATACGAAGACGAGATTATTTTCCTCAGCGAGGAAAATAATGATGAATGCTTTTTGGGGTTTCGCAAGGACTAATTTTTATTTACCATTTGCAAAAGGATAAAACTAATACGGCAGCATTATTATACATCTGTATTGGGCCGTTTGAAAATGTAGCAGCGAGAAAAACTTCAACGTTCGGCCAAAAAAAAAAAGCTCTTCCATTATAACGGTACACCAGCTCATTCCTCTGCAATTATGGCCGCAAAATTTATGGATTTTACGGTTTCAACTTGTTTCGCATTTCCTCTCTCCCCATTCTTCAGATTTGACTCTCTCGGACTACTATCAGTGTTCCAAATATGAATAATTTACTGCCAGGAAAGAGATTCCTTTATAAACGAGGAAACGAAAGCCTATTTTTCTCTTTTGGACAAAACACATTATTTCGCAGAGATCGAGATACCGGAGCATCGTTGGACGAAATGTATAAGCTTGAAGGGTGACTACGTTGAAATTTAAAAAAGGTTTATCCCGAAAATGTAAGTAGATTTGATTTTTCCACCATCTTTTCAAACTACTCTTGTAGTACACGACATTAGTACGTATAACGTAGCTAGGATGTCGCTGGATGTCATACAAAGCAGCAAACACGTACAGTAGTACGTCGCCCTGGTCCGCCCCATGATCACCCCTGTATTTCACCCTCGCTCTCTTGTAGCGCAGACTAGTAAAATCGATTGCGCGTCACTTTCTCCTCGTTTCTCGTGCGACCTACGAGGAGAGTCGCGGAGGAACGTCGAAAATCTGGTGTGTCGGGATGCATCAGGGAAGAGGCGCAGCATCGGAGACGACGACGAGAAAAAGACAAGGACGGCTGATCGTGACACGTGCGTCTACACGACCAATGACACCACATAATGCTCCAACTGTCGAATCTGGTGTATGCGCTTTCGCACCCTCTCGGTCCTTTCTTCGTGAACGCTTCATATGTGCGCCGTGGACACATATTCGAGATATACGCACGTGCGTCACCTTACTATATACGAGACTCTCTCTATCTCTTTCCCTCTCTCACCCTTCTATGTACTTGACGGTCTTTGCATTTTCTCTCTCCCTCTCTCTCTCTCTCTCTCTCTCTCTCTGTATATCCCTCCCTCTCTCGCTCTCCCCACTCTCTTTGCTCTCTCAGCGTTCGTCGTCAACGGGGTGCGAGAGGAACTAGGTACGTTTATGAATCGATAAACCGAGAGTCGTATGTCCCAAACACACCAACGTCCGCAAATATTGAAAATTCTACAATGGCTGCGTGCTCTCTTTTTTATTTTTCGCAGTTTTAATTATAGGTATTAAATCACAAAACAAAAACATTTTAATGTTGATAATTTAAATTCATATAATTAAATTCGTAGATTTGAAATTGATGAAGTTTAAAATGGAATAGTTGAAGAGGGTAGTTTTAGAATTTTCTTTTGTAATTGACTTTCGTTTTGTGTATACGGGCCATTCCACGTCAAATCGACAGGTTTTGAACTCGACCCCTTTTAAGTTTGACATACTACCCCCGACGAAAAACATTTTTTGAATTTTTTTCAAATTTTTGTATCCAACTGAAAAAAAAACTTTTCTAAAGTTGCTCAATCGAGACGGTTTTTTCCAAATTTTTCGTTTTTAAACGCGTTTTTCACAAAATAACCCTTTCTAGAAATATAAATTATGGCGATTTTTGAAAAATCGATGGTTTTCTCTGAAAGACTGAAAACTTTCATAGAATATGACTTTGAATATTTTGTTTTCTGAAAAGCTCGTTTAAAAACGAAAAATTTGAAAAAAAGTCTCGATTAAGCAATTTTTTAAAGAGTTAAGAGCGTTTTCTCAAAATTCATAACTTCTTTTCGATTGGGTTAAAAAGTTTAAAAAAATTCACAGTATTTAATGTAGTATTTAATGGGATAGTATGGCATATACAAATTTCACTATAATTAAAAGGGTTCAAAAGTGGCCAATTTGACGTAGAATGTCCCATATATATATATATTCTTGTTTACCACTATTATTTTGTCGCGATATTAAACAAGGTCGAATATAGAAGACAGGCGGAGAGAGAGAGGGAGAGAAATCCGCCCCCTTGCGGCAGAGAATTTGGGACGATGTATATAAGCACATACGGAAGCTTGTACCATCGCCAAGTGATATAATACTACTACTACATACTACTACCGCTACTACTACACTACTATTACACTACTACGACTACTACTACCGCGAGGAAGTGACGTAGAACGTATATGTGATTATCTCTCTCTCTCTCGCTCTCTCTCTCTCTTTCTCTCTACCCTCTCCCATCCCCCCTCACTTGCTCGATCGCTCTATCTCCCTCTCCTCTGGTACCCCCAATTTTACCGTATAGTACAACTGGGCAAGGTCGCGGGCATACGAACAAGTTGATATATAAAGAGCTCTGAGACTTCTCGGGACCTGCTCGAACTACGAGGTAAGTCGTAAGAGAGTCTGCGCAGCTCGTCCCTCCAGCACACCCCTTCCTTCTCTATGGCACCAATGGCTCCGTATCGCATACGTATATAGTATTTGGACACTGGGTGATACATCGATATACGAAACTTAAAGAAAATATCGAACACCCCTTTTTCTTTCCTTTTCACATTTCCGTCAAACATAATTCGATACGCTAAAACGACAGCTGAAACGAGAACAGGATGTTTGTCGATCGACTCGACTTCTCAACATCATAGAATTAATGAGTGAAAGCACAAAATAAGAAAACGAAATGTATTAAGTAATTAGATACGTAAATGTGCTGAAGAATTTGAAGCCCTATTGCGAAAGGGGTTTTAGTGATAAGCTTAATTTTCGAACGCAGAGTACTTACTCGACAGTTAGTGGCAGTTTCTCGTTGAAATGCATTAGCTGATTAGGGAGCTTACGAGGAAGAGAAGCTAATTTACTGATTGGCAACGCCCCCCCCTCTCTCTCTCTCTCTCTCTCTCTCTCTCTCTCTCTCTCACTGACTCCTCCCGAATTCTCTCTAATCTTCGAAGCCCCTTAAACCACCCCTCACTCCGGACGTAACTAATGACATTCTCTTATCCGAATTCTCGTGTTAACGATAACGATTCGTGTTTGCAATAGTCCCCATTAATCTTTTTTTTCATTCGCTTCTTATCGGCTGCGACTAACCCCTCTTGTACGTTACAATGAAATCTGCTTAATACGCGAAGAAGGACGCTATACAAGAGAACACAATTGGAACTTCTTTTTATTCGAATAATTATTCAAGGTTAAATTTGAAATAAGTATACAATGTTTTATTTTTACCCCATGTTAATTACTTAATTATTTCATTCTGTTCTTCTTCTTTTTATTATAAGAAATAATTATATCCTTTTTTTGTTTAATGTCGAGAAAACAAAAGGTTCTTCGTATTTCATTTAAGATTCAGTCGTTGTTACTAACTCGATGATGAAAGTGATATCAAATAGTTTTTCATCGTAACTGTGACGATCCTTTATAAAATGATGAGCTCGGACAATAATTTAAAGGAATCCAACCGATAATAACGGTTTCGCTCTCTATTTCTCGCATGACTACTGTTATCGCATGTACATTGCAATCTGGAGGCTCGCGAGCTATTAATCGTAGCTTACAGTGTACCACACTGACTGAGAAATCTCCTCGGTATTCTCGCATAGGCCACGAATGATTATCTCCGCGCTTGGACGAGCTCGCGAGCTGCTTGGCGTGGGCTCAACTTGACCTTGGAGTCGAGAAACACTGCGTAACACTTAAAGCATATTACTTCAGTCGAGAATTTCTCAATCCCATCTGCAGTCACTCGAAGAATTACAAGGAAATAATTCTCGTGTTAATTTATGAATTTATCAATGCGACAGCATTATTTTGCCACGATTATTGCTCCTTTATTTTATCACAAACGCGCACATTCAAAAATCACGGATTTTTCTTCTGAAAATTTACAGCGAGTTCGGATTTCTCAATATCATTTTCTTGTTTCATTACACGATAAATCAATAATAAAAAGATCCTATTATTATGTTAAAAAATGTATTTTCCAAAACTGTTAAATTTTTTCGAACCAGACAATAAACGTCATAAAAAATGGTGATAGGGGATGATAAAAAAGAAATGCAATAAGCTTGAAAAGTTGGGAAGCTTGTATCGCTGGAATATCTTTCATATAACCAAGTAATATGTAAAGTATAATACGATAGCGCGGGTTGTGTTAGTTCCCGAATTGGACAGCTACAGGGACGAGGAGTCTCGTAGCGTGAGTTTCAGTGGAAAACGACGGTAGAGATAGTTCCGAGGGCTTTGTAAGGAGACCAGCTAATGTGACAGGTGATTTCTGACACCGGTTCCTCCATCACGTTGATAATGTAACCTGTTTATCTGACGCGTTCCTCGTGTCAGATATGTAGCGCGAGAGGGTTGAGGGAGGTTCGCGAGAGTGGTTCGCATGACGGGGTAATGGATATGCTCGGCGGAGAATTCGCACAGGGAGAAATTGAATATTAGGGAGAGAGGAAGAAGGGGAGGGAGAAAGAGAAGATGACCAAAACTAAACATCGTGGGCAAAATGTAAAACAATATCCCTTGGACAAAACTTCCACGAAACAATTTATCCTTTCGAACAAAATTTCGACGGTTTATATTATATAAATATTATTATATGTATATATATATATATATATTATTTATATTATTATATTATATACTACGGGGCAAGTATTATATTTAAAAAAAAGTAACAGAAAGAAATTATAATCGAATTTGAATTATCGAATCTGAAACTATAATTATATTTGAATTTCATAATCGATTAAATTCACAAGAAATACCATTGTGTAATGATAGTTTTATTTCTATTTTATTAGAAGGCCATTTTCAC
Source organism: Netelia virgata (assembly GCA_951802705.1). NCBI lineage: Eukaryota > Metazoa > Arthropoda > Insecta > Hymenoptera > Ichneumonidae > Netelia > Netelia virgata. Next base: position 39,098,865 of record OX637864.1, on the reverse strand, counting down.
CCGCGAAATACATACGACGTTTTCGCTTAATGAAAGATACGAGAGTAATGCACACGCGATAATCGCAACAAGAGTACCTACAAAGATTCTTCATTTCGAACGGAACGACGGTAGTGAATTAACCGACCAGTGATCGTATCACATTTCGAATTCCCCGATACGAACATATATACCCCTCGCGATCGCCGACAATACGTGCCAGAGTTTCGACAAAAATCTCGGTGTCGCGAAAAGTGCGACGAGACGAGAGGAAATGCGAGAGATTTTATTTGATCAAACAGACGACCAATTCTTTTATCCCGTTGAATCATTGTCCAACGACAGCCAAGATAAAAACTTTGTAACAATCGAACTTTCGCCGGCTCTCGCGGGAGTTCGAGCGACTATTTTCGTTTTTTCGGACCCGATATAAAGGTTTCACGAGGAGTCGACAGCGTTTATAAATCAGCGATGCGTCTCTCGAGACGTTGACAACGTGGATAAGTTCGACAGTACCGGATATTGTCAACGCGAAGTGGTCGAAAGTTCGTGAATCGTCGCTAAGAAATTCGTAAAAATAATTCTTCGAATTTCCAGGAATCTTCGTCGGCCAGCAAATTTTCGAAAACGGCGTATTTCGTAAGACGAAACATCGGCCACGTTTCAACGGATCGAGATAAATTTTATTTTTGCCTCGCTACACTTTAATATATTTTTGTTACCAAACAAAATATCTAAATTAAAATTCTTCTTAATTAGAAATTATACAATGTTCGAAAATTATGATTACATTTTATTTTTATTTTTCATAATAATTTCAACCCCTCGAAAAAATTACAACGATCATTCGCGTTTCATTTTGTCTTTGTCGTTTTTGTCAAAAAATATAATTTTTTCATCCCACCCAAACAACACTTCCATCCACCTACTTCATGTCACCTTCGAGTACGAAGAACATATTAGCGCCCGTACCCAGTTATAATAATGTCCCCGATCTCATAATTATAACGAGAGAAGGTCTAAGGACGATATGAGTCGCGCGTATACGTTATTATTATGTACGCTCGACGTAAGGCGAGGAGGAAGAGGGTCTTCTTCACTGTACGATCCTGTGTCGAGAAGGGTTGTATAGAAAGGGAGGAACGTTGATAGCGAAGATGCTCCGGATGTCCCAGAAGCTCGCGACTCTCTCTCTCTGCCCCTAGTGGCCTCTTCTCTTTTGCACTCGCGGAGGGCGAGCCCGTGCGTCTCATGAATAAGCGAGTGTCGACGGCGCGCCCGGAGGATTGCCACACGCGCGTCACCGACCGTTCAACCCCTTTTCGCATGCCGATACTACCCCATCTTGCTGAAGAAATGAAGAATAGTAGGGTTGAGGAGGTTGCGAGGGTAAAGAGAGAGACAGAGAGCGGTGAGAAGGAGCGTATATATATATGTTGCTACCATGCAACGAGTATGACGCTACAGCAGTTTTCCGACAGCAACGTGAAAGCGAACGGGAGAGGGTTGAGAAAGAGGGGCCACCCTCTCGCGTGAGACGGTTGGCACGCCAACGACCTTCCTCTCTGGTGTCACGTCTCGAGTATAACGCTACGACGTCACGAATCACCCTCAGCACCCTCTTTTACCACCATCGTTTCGTTCTATGTATCTATACGTATCTTTCCCTTAATTGTACATACGACTTCCTCCTCCTTCTCTCTCTCTCTCTCTCTCTCGCTCTCTCTCTCTCTCTCTCTCTCTCTCTCTCTCTCTCATGCTAGCTCTAAACTCTCGTCGAGGTTAGTCGAGGCGAAGTTCAACGAGATTATGCGAGGCGAAAAATACGAGGAGAAGCCTCAGCTCGGCGAGATGACGCGAGGACTCCATCCACAATCTCGTGCTCGCGGTACCTCGCCTAACCTCGACGAGAGTGTAGAGCAAGCATCGCACTCACTCCCGCTCTCTCTCTCTCTCTCTCTCTCTCTCTCGGCTATATTGCGTCCGTATAATTTCTTAAAACAAGCTGGAGCATTCTAGTTCGTTGCTTCGCGTTCCTTTTTTGCGTTTTCAAGCCATCGAGATAAAGAAGAAAAACAAAACAAAAAATTCGCTGATTGAATTGTAATGAATTTTGAAAATTGTCGAAAATTCCGATAATCTTGCAATTAATTCAAAATATTTCGCTATACCCTCGGTACTCGAAAGCGCGTGTCTTCTATATTACGTGACTTTGTCGTTCTGCAATTTTACTGCGTATGCGTGTATATAAACGTGTACTTGTTCATAAACAACCAGTACCGTCCCTCATTAGGATCCGTTTACATTGCCGTGCAACGTCGCGCAACCGGCGCAACGTCGGGGAAAGACCACGAAGTATAAACGCAAAAGATAGAAATCACCGCGAGAGACGATGAAGAGGAGGTAGACCGGCCGTCCTTCTCGAAAGCGGTAAACGGAGGGTGTAGGGTCGTCGTGGCAAATTATACGTCGGCTATCTATATACATATACATATATGTATTTACTTATATGTATATACGTATATGTATATGAGTCGAGCTTGTGGAACGGAAGAAACAGCATAATGGAACGTAAACACGAACGCACGTCGCGTATGTGTGTGAGTGTATACACGTATCTGTGTGTTAAAGCACTCTCGGTACCTCGGTTACGTGTATATAGACGCGCATTTATCCGTAAGTATACGTAAACTGGAGAACGAAGAAAAGTGATGGGAGTAAAGTTCCGTCGAGTTTTTCGTCTCGTGCTACGAAGAGAGGCGAGGGCAGCAAAAGTAGAGAATTTTCATGCCCCGCTGAGGCTGAGCATTAGCAAAGGTAACTTGATATACCTGGGGTCTTTTTTTCTCTCTCTCTCTCTCTCTCTCTCTCTCTCTCTCTCTCTCTCTCTCTCTCTCTCTCTCTCTCTCTCTCTCTCTCTCGGTCTCTACTTTTCTCGCGCGCGTGCGCGCAATCGGCGGCGGCATATCTTGACGATTTCGAAACACGAACAAACCTTGTATATGTGTATATCACGACTAAAAACACACGTATTGCAAACCATGCCAGATATTGAGTGAAGAATCGTGATAAATCCATAACGGGCGCATGATGCTCGTATCACGTGGAGTCAACTGTGAGTAAAACTGGGAGTTTGGTTCGACTGTTTTAAATAACACAATTGGGAAATATGACATGTTACGCGTCTAATTATAATTAGATTAGCCGTAGAACGGGGAAATATACGTCTCACAATTTCTAATAATAATTATAAAATTTATTATCGCAATTAATCATAGAACGCAATGTTTTTTTGTTTGAAAAAACATCGATGATCTTTTTATTGCTTTGCATTGCCCCATATTTTCACGTGTAAGGGAACATTTAACATTTAGTCTAATCTCCCCCCCCCCCCCCCCCCCTCCATTCTCGCTGGTACATATTCATTTCCCTCGAAGCAGCTGAAATGCCGGCGCACGAGAGGTTGTTTAAATAAATATGAGCGAAGGAAAATATACCGGAGAAAGAGTGAGAGGGAGGGGGCGGCTTACAGAGCCAGACTTTGAATCGTTGCGTAATAATATTCAGCATCAAAGCAAGAGGGAAAGAGAGAGAGAGAGAGAGAGAGAGAGAGAGAGAGAGAGAAAGGGGAAAGGAGGTGGAAGGAAGGTGGCAGAGCTTTCGGGCATCGACCGTCACATCGCAAAAAGAGATACCTCTCACCCTCAAAGCTCTGCAGGCATGCAAGATACACTAATGTTTACTATGTAGAACACTTTTCTAAACGCGTCTCTCTCGCTCTCTCCAGCTGCGTTCGATGCTCTAACTCCCACATAGCTCCCTTTTTACTTCGCATCGCTTATCGTACACAATAATTTTTCGCTTTAAACCAGTGTTTCTCAACCTTTTTTGGTTGACGGCCCACTAAAAATATCAGGAATTATTTGCGACACACTTGAATATAAAAAATGTAAAAGTTGTATAAAATACAAACAAAAATTATTTATTTACAAAATGTATTTAATCGGAGGGATGAGCCTGTTTCCTTGAACAAATTAAATCATCTCTCGCAACATACTGGTTGAGAAACACTGCCTTACACCGTAAACCGATTTTCTTCTTTGCGCTCTGACGGTACAGTCGAATAAGAAAGAAAAGAAAATCTATTCAAATAGAGCCCATCGAAAAAAAATTCCATAAAAATGAAATGAAATTCTTACTATTATTGTCTCGTTTAATACAAATTTGTATGATGGAGACAAATATAATTGAGTCTTTGTAATTATTTGCCCATTTTACCCTCGATCCGTGAATGAATGACGCGAATGAATAACGAGCCGGAAAGTTAAAATAATCCTCCTCGATTTTTATGGGAAATATGTCTTTTGGATGGAATAAATTTTATTTCCGCTTAATAAATGTTGGTAAACTCGATGTGAATAAACCCTCCCCCCCCCCTCTTTTTTATTTGTTTTGCTTCAATTTACAAACACACGCATCGCTCAAAATACATCTGTAGATATCCGTATTACGTATTAAACACAGTCGATCCATATAGACCGGTTCGTTACACGTATTTAGTTGCGAGAGAGAGAGAGAGAGAGACAAGAACCGGAGGCCGTTTAGTCGGGGGCAAAATCGTGCGTGGCTAGCCGTCCGTGTTTAACGATCTCGATAAATCGTCTACCGATCTCTCGACTACGGCGTATTGTACGAGGGATGGAAAACGGGACGTAAGCACGGTCTCATGCAGGTAAAATATTATACCACCCTTTGCTCTGCGGATGGCCACGCGTTAGATTTGAAAAAATAAAATAAAAATAATTTATTATTATTATTATTATTCGCCAGGACATTTTCTCTGATTGTTTAATGGCCGATGTGTAATTGATCGTATCGTCGTAATACAGTTCTGCCCCACGGGTGTGTGGGGTGTATCGCAGAACAAATTGATCAATCGAGAGTAGAATGCCCGGACGAGAGCGCTTTTGCGGTATGAATAGAAATGCACGAATACGAGAGCGGACAAAGAAAAAAAGAAAAACAAAATGTGAAATCAAAATGAGAACGAGAATTTCCTGGTGCTATTAGATACCTCTCGAGAGTTCGCTGCTCTGTTGCGAGACCCAGTCCCCAGCTGATCAGTACACGTCACCTCTCACTCGTTTTGTCCCTCTCTCTCTCTCTCGCAAAATAAAACGCGCGGTCGTCGAACGGCCGTTCTTCGAGCAGTGCATCACCCTCCACGTCACCATTGCCACGACCAGCTGACAAGAACTGGTGGTTTAGGTCCTCTAGCGACACGGCCAACTCCACCGCCGAGCGGCGCGCAGGCAGAATACCCAGCTTGCGAATCACCCGCCACATACACGCGGGGCTTCTCGTCACCGATAAGCACGCAAAATAATAACTGTCCCTCGCAGTTGCTATCTCCCTCTGTACCTCCTTCCTCATCCGTTGGAATCGAGCCCATAAGTGCGGCGGCCTGTGTCCACGCTTCCTGATTGCATGACGCAGACGATCTCTCCTCCGAATCCGTTCACGCAGTTCCTGCGTCAGCCACGGTGCCGGTTGCCTACGAACGCGCACCTCCCTCAACGGCGCATGTACGTCGAAAACTGCGACCACAGCGTCAGTGAGTAACTTCACCTTCATCTCTCCTGATCCTTCACCATAAAAGGAGCTCCAGTTGACCCCCGCAAGATCACGCAGGAGACGATTTTCATCAACAGCGCCGTAATTCCGACACACAAATTTCTCCGGGCCTCTCCGGGGCACCTTCACGTCGTATGCGACAAAGATAAGATCGTGCCTGGATAGGAAAGGCACCGCATACTGACCGTAATGCACTATTTTCGACCGATCACTGACTATACACTGGTCAATCTGCCTACTCGACGTTGCTGTGTGGTGTGTTGGCCCATACGGTACCAAATACAGCCCATTACTCCTAATGTAATTTACGAGTCTCGCCGATTCGTACATCACCACCCCAGGATCGATATTGAAATCCCCCATGACCAGCACATGTGCATAGTTCGGCAGAAGATCAGCCAACGCATCCTCAAATCGCGCCATGTACCCGGCGTGCGGTGGCCGATATACCACTGCCAATAAAACCCTGGCTCCACCCGGTATCCCGACGCTAACAATTAAAAACTCCGGTTCGCGATATGCGTTACTCGACGAGGCAGCAAGAACCGTCGCACTCACGCTCCTATGCACGTATATGCCAACGCCACCTCCTCCTTGAAAATCCACATGCCCCTGGCGCCGCTCAACCTCTACCCTCCTGTCCTGACGTAGAAGACAGTAGTCAGTCAGTTCCACTGAGGCATCCGACGCATCCGGCCTAAGCCACGTCTCGCTCATACAAATGAGATGATATTCGCTATTCGAGAATTTTATTTTAAATTCCGCAAAATGTTTGCTGAGCGACTGGCAATTTACATGGCATACGCGCAGGTAGTCCGAGAGCTGTGCGGTACTATTCATAATTTATCAGGCGCGCCTTCTCGGCGATCCTCCTCCGAAGAATCGGGCAGTTCTGGCCATCCGTGGCCTGATGATCTTTTCTCGCAGCCCCGCAGCATCGCAATTTGCACACATTGGCGGCCTCTCCGCGACAGTACAGTCCCTCTGATGATGCGCCCCCGCACAATGTCCACAGCGCATCTCGTGACGACACTCGCGAGCAATGTGGCCAAAATTCATGCACTTAAAGCACTGTAAGACACGAATATGGTCCACAATCTCGCAGGAGTGCCACCCGAGAGATACCTCTGGCAGGCCGAGTAGATGCTTCCGATTGTCCGCTGTAGTCTCAATGACACAACGTGTGAAGCGGCGCCCGCGCGATGGATACACATAAATGACCTTTATGGAATCCTGCTCCTGCTCTGGCAAATTTAGCGCGATGAGATTTGCCACGATGTCCTCGCGCGACATTGTCGGCGGCACGTTGTGGAGGAGAAGACGCGGGTTAAGCCGCACATCATCCTTAACCTGCAGGCCCGCGTCCTTCAGACTTCTCAGGCCCTTAAGATCATGCAGGTTTCCACCGCTGGCCTGTACACGGACCCCGTTGTTCCGCACACGAGAAACGTGCGAGATCTTAAGGCCTAGCGCCACCGGGTTAATCACTCCGTAGAGGACCTCCTTCGTCGCATTCGCCGTGGGGAATCGCTCAGCCTCGGATTCTCTTGGCTCAATGATGACCCGACTGCTCACGGCCTTGGGAACCACGATGGTCGGTCCCCGTGGAAATGTTACGCGCGTCTCCCGCTTCCCCGACACCGCACCCGCGTAGCTGCGTTCTGTTCCGTCCGCCGCTTCTGTACCCGCCGCAGCCGCTTGCACCCCCGCTCGAACTAGCTCGTCAAGACCCTCCGTCGTCTCTACCTTAGCAACCAACTGCAGATATGCCGACGCTACCCGATGGAAAGAGTCGTGGTACTGCATCAACGCCCTCTCCACGCTGATCCGCTTCGCAGCACTCTCCTTATTCGAGAGAAGAACCGCAGAAATTACCAGCTTCGCTTCTGTCAGCGAACCCGTAATGTCAGCGATATCCTCACGGGAAATAGGAAATTTGCCCGGTCGCTGTGCTGGCAAAAAAGAAGGACGTGACCGACTGGCAGGTGACGACGTTCCCGTCACCGAGTCCTCATAGTCGCTGGACGATTCGCGGTCCCCTTCGGCATGAGCTTGCAGCTCCCTCCGCACTGAATTCGGCATATCAACGCTACGCGCTTAACGTCGTATTCCTATATCCGTGCGCATGCAATCATGTATAGAGCACGCAAAGAGCAACGCTACGCACTTATCTTCGCATTCATATATACGTGTGCTCGTACGCATGTATAGAGTGTCGGCGTGTTTACACTATGCTCACAACCGAATACTCGTCGCTAGCTGAGAGACGATGAGCAACACACACGTATACGCGAATGTATACGTATGCATGTATAGTGTGCCGGTATGTTTACAATGTATCGGCTCCCGCCGATACTGTCTCTACTATACTATACTATGCTCGTCACCAGCCGAAGCCCCTAGCATTAACCGTTATACTCTCGTATAACTTTCTTGCACAAAAATATCGATGAAAACGCGACGATGACACTCACGAATCACCTCTTATCTCCACCTATTGCACCACTTATCGTTCGACACCGCGGCGTTACCGGAAAGGGCGCGCAAGCTGCATACGCAATCGCGAGTTAATAGTTTAATTTGCTCGTTACTAACGTCTACGACTGTACTCTACGACTACTAGACTACTACTCGACGACCGCGCGTTTTATTTTGCGCACATTACGCCAGAGGTGCTGTGTAAAACACTGGCGCGGATCTCTACTGAGGCTTTGGGCATTGACGGGATATCTGTAACAATGGTACGCATGGCGTGGCCGGTGATTAGCGGTCCGGTGTTGCACCTACTCAATCACTTGCTTATGCACTCGGTATTTCCTGTGCTTTGGAAACGTGCGCTAGTGCGTCCGATCCCTAAGGGGAAGGTGCCGACAACAGCGGAAGATTATCGGCCAATTGCGCTGTTGTGCTGCTTCTCTAAAATGTTGGAGCGCATTGTATCAGACCAGGTGGGAAGGTATTTGGATGACAATGGTTTTCGTGACCCATACCAGTCGGCGTTCAGGTGTCACCACAGCACCCAGACTGCGTTGCTGCGTGTTATTGACGACGCGCGTGCAGCGGTGGACAGCTACATGGTCACGGTGCTGGTCCTGTTTGACTTTTCAAAGGCCTTCGACAGTGTCCCACATAGCGCGCTGCTACGTCTGATGCAGTCATTAAACTTCTCGCCGAGTGTAATCGCCTGGTTCAGCGTCTACTTGCGTGACCGTCAGCAGGCTGTCTGCGGTGGGCATGGGTGCAGATCGTCATGGGGGGCGGTGCAATCCGGAGTACCTCAGGGATCTGTGCTAGGACCTCTCTTGTTCACCATGTTCGTGCGGGGACTAGGTGGAAAGCTGAGGGAATGCCGCTATAGTTTTTATGCTGACGACCTGCAGATATACTTGCACTGTAGAGCCAGTGGTATTGCGGATGGAATCTCGCGGGTAAATCGAGATATTGGGGCGGTCTGTGAGTGGTCGACGTCTCATGGCCTACGATTAAATGCATCCAAGACCAGAGCGATCGTATTGGGCTCGGCCTTCTACATTAATGCACTGGCGTCGGCGCGTCTCCCACCAATTACAGTCGGGGCGGAAGTCGTGCCATTCTCCGCATCGGTCGTGTGTCTGGGGATATGCATCGACAACACCCTGTCTTGGCGCGAGCACATCGCAAAGGTCGCTGGAAAGATGAACCGGGTCGTTTACCAACTGCGGTCGTGCCGTGGCTGTCTGCCGGTCGGGATCCGTCGAACGCTGGTCGTGTCATTGGTGTGGCCACACCTAGATTACTGCTGCCTGTTATTAACAGGGCTTACGGCGGAGCTGGACAAGGTGCTTCAGAGGGCGCTAAACCAGAGCGTGCGCTTTATTACTGGTGCGCGTAGAGGGGAGCACATTACGCCATACTACCGGGAGATGGGATGGTTGAAGGTAGTGGACCGGCGTGCATATCTGCTGGCATCCTTCATATATGCGCTGAAGGTGAATGGTCAGCCACAATACCTGCTTCAGCGTTTTGTGGAGCGGGGCGAAGGGGGAGGGCGCCAGCTTCGGCAGCGTCACAGAGTTGCTGACTTTGTTGTGCCTCCTGGGCGTACGGAATATTTTGTGCGATCCTTCGTGGTCGTGGCCTGTAAGATGTGGAATGCACTACCAGACAACATCCGGCGGTGCGCCTCGCTTCCTATGTTCAAGGCGGCTCTCCACGCGAAACTCTTGACGAGGATGGATGAGGCGTGATTGCTATTGCTGCTACTGTATCGCTTGCTATTCCATTCTATCGCTATGCGAACGCTACTACTAGACTACTACTTTCTTTCGCTTGCTACTTGTTAATTACCTACCTACCTATTAAGTTATTTTAATTACTACATATATACTATTAAGTTGTATGCTATTAAGTGTATGTATACTACAATACTGCCATTATCTGTATTTGCACGGTACTCTTAGGGATCTCGTATCCAGAGTACGGAATAAACATCTCTCTCTCTCTCTCTCTATCTATCTCCTTTCTTTCCTCCCTCCCTCCCTCCGACTCTCACTCACTCTCTCCCTCTCACTTACACGCACACACCCGTAAGTTTTCAACTCGTGCATACTGACATGCCTGGAAACATCGTGATAGACAACATGAACTTAGAACGAGGGAGAAATAAGCAAAGAAGAGAAATGACGAAAATGGCGAATTTTTGTCTCTCGCACCGTCGTCAGGGAAAAAGAACTAAAGAGTCTGCTGCGTGTCTGACCAAGTCCGTTCGATCGAGCTTTTACTACTTGACGAGTCGTTCCTTCTCCTCTCTTTCTTATTGTTTTCATAGATGTATTTTTTTACGATCGGAAGCTTCGAAATATAAAACGCGACTATGACTCTCTTAATATTTATATCGATAATGTACCGGATGAATAATTAACAAATATCTGTTTCAACGCGAAGACAAATTTGCACGGTAAACATTTGACGAAACGACGGAACAATCTTCATTATATCGTAATTAAATAATTTAAATATCCAATTTGTGGTAATTAAACCTTTTTGTTGGTACAACGTATTTTTTTAATCAGCACAATTGTTTCGTTGATATATGTTTTTCTTCAACAGACGGAATTAATCTCGGTTTTTACAATGGGTTAAGACCGATTCGGTATGAATGGCTGACGTAACGAGTTCTCGTCGTTCTCCGTGTATTCCCCATCCGCGCCTATCCAAGTTTTATCTTAAGCAGACGTCGTTTTCCCCGGGAGCTCACGACTGTAATGGACTACGTGAGAGCAGTTCGTACTCTCTTCCATTTGCCCCGTAACACGTGGAGGAGAAAACATTTTACGATTCCCAGCAGGCATCGTCATCGAATCGACGCAAGCGACTGCTAGACACTACGACCTTACAAAACTCTCTCGAATACGATTGTATACCTTGGCTCTTTTTTAAATTTTTTGAAATATAACTTGGCTCTTTTTTAAGCTGGGACGATGCTCCTAATAAAATAATATTTTTGCAGAACTTGCCCACTGCTATGAAAGAATTGAATTTATTAAAAGGCTGTGTATCAACAGGTATGAGAAAAAAATGGTCGCTGCAAATGTGACTTACAAAATGCGTGTAGAAGTATATAAACAAGATAAGTACAATGGCTTATCGAGAGTTTTGGGCAAAGATGAGACCGGTGTTAAAGTCACCAAACATAAAAATATATTGCAAAGAATCTTCGATTTTTTCGAAGATAAAGAAAACAAATAACCAAGAAATTGTTATTATTGTTATTATATTGAGTTGAAAAAGTACGGCTCAGTTAATAAAAGATTAATTATAAAGAATCTTTATGAAATATATACTCCCATGTTTCATTCATTTTTAAATTTCGCGCGCATTGTAACCTCTCCGCGACGTTGTCACGGTACACTGAACTACGATATAAAAGTACATTTGGGATATTTATTTGTTAATTACGACGATCACAGGCTCTCAACCTGTATTTTTAACGATTTAAAACGTTCCTTACAATATTTTCTCCTATTCTACCCTTTTTTATTGGAATCTGAACGGTACATTTTGTAAAATATAATGAAAACTGTGATTTCACACAAGACTCAATGTTAAATGTATGAAATTGTCAATGCCAATATCTTTTTTCTGGTTCTCTGTAGCCTCTTAAAACTGTAATTGGACCTTGTTTTTATTATAATCTACTACTGCGCCAAATTTGATTAAATTCTGAACGGTAATTCTATAACCGACAAAACTACCTTAAACAACACAGGGGAAATTTCTTTTTATCGTTAGAATTTTATACTACATGGTATAAAATCACGGTATATTGTACAAACAAGCTTCTGGCATATTCTCATAGAAAATTCAATTCTCTACAAAAAAAGATCTCTTATAATGTTTTGATAAACTTAGCCATTCAAATGATATTCGAGATCAAAGTTCAAGATGTATAAAAATTCATAATTTTTTTAATATTACAGCGAAATCATTGACTATATTGAAAAATATCAAATAACTTTTGTTGTATATCATCAAATTTGCTATAAGCATTCGCTAATTGATAATTAATAAATATTGATCGATAGTTTTATGAGGCTTTGGAAACTTATGTTTTGTCAGCAAACTGATGATTCTGATGAGCTAGTACTTGTTACAATATCTACAAAAAAGATGGACAAACTACTATCATTCTTTATTCCCAATAACCGTGAAAAAAACTGTTACGTCCAATTTTTGTTTAAACAGTTTTCTGACAAAAATTAACTTTTTAAATCTTTAAAAAACTATCTATCAATATTTATTCGAATGAACTCGAATATCTCTATGATATTCGAGGTCAAACTAATTCTCTATGAGAATATGCTCGAGAATGTCGTGCGCGGAACCTCTGGTTAAGAGTGAGGGAGACAGACAGAGGTAGTGAGCGCGGAGCGCGGGCCTGGTGGGGGTATGCGATATACAAGAAAAACTCTTCCCTTTGGGGGCTTTTGGTTTCTTATTTGGAGGTTGGACGGTATATATATATCTATATATATATATATACCGCTTTCTATATAAAGTAAAAAATATAGGGTAGAGCGGGACATGTTGAGCAGTTTTTTACTTACTCTATCATAACTTTTAAGCAATGCATTCGATTTCCTTGCTTCTTGCACTGTTGGATCCACAATTTATCCTGCTTGAAACGCCTTCAGAAAAATAATCCACTTCAGGTTTGGTTTAGGAGTTATTATCATAAATGTGAGAGAGTGCCGAGTTGCCCAACCTGCCCTATAGGCGGGGTAAGTTGAACAAGGTAAGAATTGCATAACAAAATCAGACGCATGCAAGACAATTTGATAGAATGCAGTAATAAACAATAGCTGCGGGTTAATTAGCTATTTTTTGAAACATTAACATTAATTGCAACGAACTTGGAAATATTTTTCTTAAATAAACATAAATCTAGTAATGAAACGTTGGGTTTGATCTCTTCTGACATAATTTAGACTGTATATAATAGCGGATATCTGAATATTAATTACTAAAGGATCAAAAATTAAGAAAAAATAGTTGATCTAGTTGGGAGATTCGAAGATGGCGGCGAGGCGTGTACACGTGTCTCTTATCGCGCATAGTTAAAAGGGTGAAAAAGGGTTCCATAGAAAGATATTTGGCATATAAAGTGAAAAGAGGTGAAGGAAGTGGGTGAGGAGTAAGTGCAGATAATAATTACGCGCGAGGAAGGACGAGGCTGAACGGATTTGAAGCGAAAAGAGCTTGTGAATTTTGGAGGTTGTGGAGTGTCGGCAGAGAAACATGAGAAACATGAGCGGGAGAGAAGAGAAGCAAGTGTACAAGCGTGACGCCGACGGCTCAGACTAGGAACTAACATCGGCCGGGGAACTAGATCGAACGCTGTAAGAGAGTAACACGGAGTCAGTTGCCTCGGTCGGTAAAGTAGACGCGGCGGTGAAACGCGGCAGAGGCAGGCCGCCCGGCACGAAGAATAAGCCTAAAGCAAGTGGCGCGGTAGGACAAACAAAGATGGAGGAATACGTGAGTGCGTTTGGGAAGCAGTGGAAGGTAACCAGATCGCCGGTGTGTGGGAATCGGGGTTAACGGCGAGGGACGAAATGGTGACAGATTCGGGGAGCGTATCGTATTTGCAGATAATGGGAATCGAGGAGAACGCGCGGAAGCCGCTCGGCGACGAAGACTCCAGATCGGTTGGGAACATGATAGAAGCCATGCAGCTCAACATAATTCGGAGTCTCCAGGAGGCGAAGCAAGAAACACAAAAAATAATAGAAAGAGAGTGTAATCAAATTTGGGGTGAGATTAAAGCGGAAGTAGTGAAGATGCGAATGGAAATGGAAGAAAGAGAAAAAGAGACGGCAATTGAGAGACAACTGCTCAAGACAAGGATCGAGAAATTGAAGAAAAAAGCAGAAAAGCAGGGCTGGCTGAGTGATGAGTGATACAAAAGTGGATTGGCGAGGAGGTAGGGAAAAGTGAAAGGCAGTAAGGCATATCTATACCGGAGGCTCAAAGCGAGGAGAGGTTGTTGAAGCAAATTGAGAAGAAAGTGGAGGGGATTACGAAGGAGAAGAATAGAGAAGAAACGGAAAGGATTATGACGAAACTCGAAAAGAGGTTTGAAAAGGCGGACAGACAGACTAGGAGGCAAAATATCATAATCAAGGGGAAGGTTTTCGACACTACAAACTTGAAGAAGGGAGTGAAGGAATTCTTCGAGAAGAATCTGGAAACGAGATTGAGGGTGAAAAAAGCAGTAAGAATTTGCGGAGTGTCGAGTGAGAACAACAACAAGGGAGGAAGAAACGTTTTAGTGCATCTGGATTCGTTGGAGGACAAAAAGGGCATCATGATGGAACGGAGGCTGCTCAAGGGGTCCGGTGTGTTCGTCGACGACGATTTCACGAGGAAGGAACGAGAAATACACAAGGCGATGTGGGAGCACGCAAGGGAATTGCAGATGGATGGGGGTCGGGTAAAAAGAGGATACATGAAGCTCATCGTGGACGGAAAGTGCTGGAGGTGGAATAAAAAAAAATAGACTGGAAAAGTCGCATTTTGGGGGCAGAATAGAAGAGAGCCAAAGAAATTAACGCTGCTAACATGGAACATAGCTGGAACAGCTTGGGGAATAATGAAGCGGGCAAAGCTGAGTAGGCTGAACAGAAGGGGGTTTCTACTGGACACGATGATAAAAGCAATTTTAATGTACGGAGTAGAAATCTGGGGCTGGCGTGAAAGAACGGAAACTGAAAAGATGGCAGGAAGATGTGTGAAGATGATGTTGGGAGTAAGCAAGAATACGCCAGTTTACATTTGGAGAATGGCGTCGGGAAGGCAGAAGAGAGAGGTGGAAACGAGAAGAAGAGCTAGGAAATACCTGATAAGTATACTGCAAATGCAAGATGGTAGATGGCCGAAAGTATGTTTGAAGGAGGAGCCGAGGAACTGGGCGAATAAGAAGGAGTCAAAATGGATCAAGGCAGTAGAGGCAGCCATGAGAAGAGTCGGAGACGGAGTGTCGCTAGAGAGGATGAGAAACGACGAAGACCTTCGCCAATTAGAAGGGAGAATACTGCAAGGGTGTGATGTGCTACGGGATCAAACGATTCAAGGTAATTGGTATCTGACCGAAAGGTCACAATATTGTCCCGAGTGCAAGAGACGAACAGACAATGCAGAACTCTAGAAATATTGGCAACAGGAAGGTGTGAGTGGAAGAGACAAAGAGCAGTGGGCCAGGATGAGGTGTGGCAATGTGGGCAGGGCAGGGAATAAGGGTTACGAGGACGAAAAGTGTAGACTATGCCGGCAGGGAAAAGAGAATCTCGATCATATAAGACAATGCACGGAGTTCAAAACGAAAGTGCCCGAGGAATTAAAGAATAAAATCGAGTCGCTAGTCGGGAATAGCCAAGGGCAAAATGAGTGGAACGTGATTTTGAAGGGACTTGTAAACCCCAGCTTATGCCACTATTGTAGAGAATTTGAAAAAGCGATAAGAGAGAAAGGAGAGAAGCAATAAGTCGAGTGGAATATAAATTAAGAGGAATGAATGAGGGAGTGGAGAAATGCAGAACGAAAAGTGGATGAATGAGGTGATACCAAACAATGTAAATATGTTGAGCGAACCAAGAGTGCTAATTTAATTTACGGAACAAATAAATATATACTAAACTTATGTGGAACCTATGTAAAAATTCTAAAGCAGTGATGGCAAGAATGGCTAATAAATACTAACTAACTAACTAGTTGAGCTGGTTGAGCAATGCTTTGAGATATGCTTCACTAGCCCCCTCTCAGATTTTTTAACAAATGTTTGTTTATAGTGAAATCTTTACCATGAGCGTTAAAATAACTATTACAGTCACTCGATAGTCACTCAAATTGACTAAATACTAGAACTCATCTAGTTGCTGCCCTAGTTTTTTATGCAATGCTTGAAGAAAAACACTCAATCACGTATTTTTTACTTTTGTGTGCAATAATAATAAAACGTCCCCTATCATCGTCTCGTGCACCGCGCGGCTGCCGGCCATGGCTTGATGTATTCCTCTCCCCCATACCTCTCTTTCGTCCATTTGATGCACCAGCATGCGATGCTTAGTTTTCAAGATATTTTGATTGCCCAATTTACCCAATAGCTCAACATGCCCCGCTCTACATATATTATCCTCTTTTAGATGAGTTCAAGGATCCATGCGATGTCCTATACGGAACTACTTGGAAAAACTATGGAAGTGTATCCCGGAGTTATCTACACACCAACTTACCTATATGCCATACAATGGGCAAACATAAGCAAGTATCGGGCATACCACAATGAAATTGAAACATTTATATCGGGATCATCCAATACAAAACGTACGCTGAGACAAACACCACATGTGGGAAACTCGTGTGCGGTCAAACTTAATGACACATGGCTACGCGGGAACGTCGTAAGCTCTGACTCTATGACGTGCAATGTCGACCTCGTCGACATAGGTGGCAAGAGTACGGTTTGGGCGAATACGATAATGCAACTTCCACCAAAAATGGACACAATTCCCGGGCATGCAGTACGAATTCATGTAAATAATATTTTACCTAGAGACAAAAAGTCATGGACTGACGATGCGATTCAGTTCTTCGAAGGGCTGGTATCGGCAGGACGATTTACAGTTAAATATCTGCACATCCAACACTGTCGGGACTTCGAGTCCGTGTCAGTGGATATAGTGTACCCTAACAATCTAGTAGATATAAAAGAATTACTAATTTGCAAAAATTGGGCATACACTGGTAATCCGACCGAGACAATTCTAGACGATAAACATGTGTTCCAAATCAAAGACACTGTGGGATCTCACACTATTGTAAAAACTTATCAATATTCCGTCGACGATGCAGTCAAAAGACTAAATTCAATGAATCCTGCCTCAATCCCCCAACCGGATCGAAATTTAAAATCATGTTTTTCGTGCCTTTGTAAGTAAAAAAAATAGTCACTTTTCCATGGTTTACATGAATGTTAGATTTTTTCCGGACCCACAGATGCGCAGAAAATATTTTTTATGATAAGTACAAGAATAATGCGTATTATTTTTAGATTATTTTCGAAAGTATAGTCGTTTATTTATTAAATATAATATAATTGTTACATACTTTTTAACAGAAAATTTTATTAATACTGAAAAGCGAATAAGAATATGGGAACAAAAATTGAATGGATCAGTATATAAAGACCACCTATTTACTAGGATAGTTCCATTATAATATCAACGGACTACCGAAGGAGCGCAGTGGCTGAGTGGATAGGGCGCTGGGTTCGCACTCAGCGGACCCGGGTTCGATTCCCGCAGCCGACACCAATGGGAAAAGAAATTTTTCTATGTGTTTATTCTGCAATCCTGGCGGTTCGCCAATACAAACGTACAAAAAAACCTCGCTGTGACGAGTGGGGAATCGGTGCTCGGCTTTGGTGCCCCCGCAAGGCGGTTCTCATCGCGCAGATGGTGACACCTTGGTCGAGCACGGGCGGCCCATATTATCACAGATGAGGAGGTGCCGGCCCTAGGAGACTCTGGTGAACGTGCTTGAGTTTACTCGCATTGTCACTGGAGGAGACTAGGTAGGCACCGACCTGTATCGACGGAGGTTTTCTGCAGTTTCCCTCCGTCCGTGGCAAATGCGATACAGGGAGGTTAGGGGGAATGCGGAACGGCTGCAGCCGTGGTCGCAAATAAGAATGTCGGAGGATAGGTAAGATTGGAATGAGAATATAGGTGTGTAAAAATCCGCGGAGGGTGTGCACGTTAAACTCCCACATTATTATATCAACGGACTACCGACTTCAGTCTGTCATAAGAATCTGCAAAGCATACTTGTTAAATTCACTATATATGTTTAACAATAAGTGTGAATCTATTATAGCTCATAGAGAGCGTACTTGTATTGTCAAAGTTATCTTAAAGCTCAGCAGGTGGCAACAAAAAGTTTGTGAAAACAAATTCGTTCATCAAATGCGTTACGACGAAACTATGTTCAACTATTGTACGAGATTCTCCATGTCGCCACTACAATGTAACCATCAGAAAGAGTAAGTCAAGGAACATGTACATCTGTATTCTCTCACCTATACAAATTTGACCATCGGATAGTTCCGAACGGCATTGAGCCCTAGTTAAAAACGCTTGCAGTAAACCTTTTAGTAAAACTGAGATGAAACTTTCGTCCTAGGGTAAAAGGCTGAAGGCAGTATTTCACTTGAAACAAAATTTAAAAAAACTATTCTTATTTTTGGTATTACAGTTTCACCGTGTTTTTATTATTATATTAAGACCTTAAAAGAAATGTTATAAAAAAAACATTCGCGGAGTTATAAAACGGAGTTTCGTTCGGCGACAAAAAACAGTCGGCTCCTAGTTGACAAGTTTTCGAAACTGCTATTAGTCGAAAAAAAGAAGATTGTTTTACCCATAAAGTATATTTATCGTGAGAACTATAGAGTATAAAAGATTTTTAAGTTTTTATTTTCTTTATTTTCTTATGAAATCAAATTTTTTTAGTTTCCGCACGTCTAATGATAAAGAAATGTGTGTTGTGGGCCAAGCGAAAAGTTTCTTGCGGGAAATTATTTCGCTTGGTAACAACGACGTCGCTGACCCGGGGCCGTGCGCGTCCGTACTTTGAGAGGCAACGCCCAGAGTCAGCTCGGAATTCACTGATTCGGCAGTGCACGCGCTGCCGACACGTTAAGAATGCCGCGAAGTTGTGATGTGCGTAATTTGCAAATTCCTATCTCCACCGGGGGATCCGAGGACCCCCTGGTGCGATATGGAATCGCGTATTAGTTCAGTCTCGATTTGTATTTTATCGAGAGAACTCTGCGGCGTGCTTAAAGTCGGGAAGTAAGGCCCGAAATCGGTTGAAGCCGTTGAAATAAAGCCACTTAGATTGGTCGGCTCTTGACCCTTCGAGCCAACCCGACGCCTAGTTAAAACGTAGCGTGTAAAATCAAATAATTCTATTTTTCTTATATAAAGTTTACACTCCTAACATTATAACAGTTTTGTGCGCAAACCGCGCGATACTAGTGTTCCCCAAGTTAGCGATTAAGTGCAACCTGTTAGGTTAATCCTCACGAGGACGGGCTCCATTTGTAAATTGACTATTATTTCTCTTATTACCACCATAAACATCACCCTACAGGGATATTTTGTCATGAATAAATGTGACTATGCAAGTTCAATATCCTCCACCTATCCAATAAACCCGACTACTCTCGCACATAAATATATATATATTTCGGTATCTAAAGGGCCCGTACGGGACGAGCGAACTCTTTCACGTCCTATTAAGCTATTTCAGCCCTATTCACGTCCTTCTGACGGCCGCACGCTACCTAAATTTCTCATGGAAATATTTTATTTTATTTTATGAGCGTACCTTCAGCATCTCGCTGGTGGCAGCAAATCTAAAAAAAAACTTTGTTGGTCCCGGCACTAGCCGGTATGTAACATATCCATACACCAAAAAAGACAGAAAGGAACTAGATACTCTAAGAAATAGATCAAACAAATCTACCGCTTCTATGTTCAAATTTGCAAAACACATCTCCCACCATTATTACTTTTGCTATATAAACTCTTCCATTCTTAGTTAGAGAATCTCAGTTTTTCGCTAAGTCAAAATATCCATCGCGTGTGAATTCTGGTTGTCTGCAGAAGAGTATTGTTTCACGCGTATCTTGTCTTATCGAATCAAATAACAAGTTACAAGTAGAAGTTTAAAACATTAAATAAATGGTCGGGAATATGTGGTCGCAATAGAATTAAGCCAACATAGCGTGACGACACTTCTCCCATAAGATAATTAAATGTGTATACAAATATAACGAGGCATTCATGTTATAATCTGTTGTAGCCTAACCTGATGGAATCCTGATTAAATAAATCTGTTGTGTGAGCATAAATAAGTTTACATTTTCTTCTTCTTATATAATTACTACCTCAACCAGTAGAGCCAACAAAACTTCTCGAGGTCTCTCAGTAAATGAGCCCACCACCCCCATTGTCCATTGTTTACTTTAAATTCATCGTTTTTTTCGTTTCGCTGATATGTCGCAAACCATTAGTATTTTTCGGTGCTTGCCGCGGTAATGTTATCGTTTGCGCTCGTGGTGATGTACGTGGTGACAGATCTTGCGTAAGATTAAAGTTCACGTGTAGAATTTAAAGTGTCAGAATAATTACGATCAAGATGCAACGTTCAGTGTACTGCCTGAGACAGGCAGTACACCTGTTCGAAACACGAACGAACCTTGTATATGTGTATATCACGACTAAAAACACACGTATTGCAAACCATGCCAGATATTGAGTGAAGAATCGTGATAAATCCATAACGGGCGCATGATACTCGTATCACGTGGAGTCAACTGTGAGTAAAACTGGGAGTTTGGTTCGACTGTTTTAAATGACACAATTGGGAAATATGGCATTTTAATCGTCTAATCATAATTAGATTAGCCGTAGAACGGGGAAATATACGTCTCACAATTTCTAATAATAATTATAAAATTTATTATCGCAATTAATCATAGAACGCAATGTTTTTTTGTTTGAAAAAACGTCGATGATCTTTTTATTTCTTTGCATTTACCCCATATTTTCACGTGTAAGGGAACATTTAAAATTTAGTCTCATCTCCCCCCCCCCCCCCTCTTCCATTCTCGCTGGTGCACATTCATTTCCCTCGAAGCAGCTGAAATGCCGGCGCACGAGAGGTTCTTTAAATAAATATGACGCGAAGGAAAATATACCGGAGAAAGAGTGAGAGGGAGGGGGGAGGGGGGGGGGGGGCTTACAGAGCCAGACTTTGAATCATTGCGTAATAATATTCAGCATCAAAGCAAGAGAGAAAGAGAGAAAGGGGTAGCAAGACTGAGAAAGGGGAAAGGAGATGGAAGAAAGGTGGCAGAGCTTTCGGGCATCGACCGCCACATCGCAAAAGAGAGATACCTCTCATCCTCAAAGCTTTGCAGGCATGCAAGATACACAATAGTAATGTTTACTATGTAGAACGCCATCGTACACCATAATTTTTCGCTTTAAACCAGTGTTTCTCAACCTTTTTTGGTTGACGGCCCACTAAAAATATCTGGAATTATTTGCGACTCATTTGAATATAAAAAATGTAAAAGTTGTATAAAATACAAAAAAGAATTATTTATTTACAAAATGTATTTAATCGGAGGGATGAGCCTGATTCCTTGAACAAATTAAATCATCTCTCGTAACACACAGGTTGAGAAACACTGCCTTACACCGTAAACCGATTTTCTTCTTTGCGCTTTGACGGTACAGTCGAATAAGAAAAAAAAGAAAATCTATTCAAATCGAGTCCATCGAAAAGAAATTCCATAAAAATGAAATGAAATTCTTACTATTATTGTCTCGTTTAATACAAATTTGTATGATGGAGACAAATATAATTGAGTCTTTGTAATTATTTGCCCATTTTACCCTCGATCCGTGAATGAATGACGCGAATGAATAACGAGCCGGAAAGTTAAAATAATCCTCCTCGATTTTTATGGGAAATATGTCTTTTGGATGGAATAAATTTTATTTCCGCTTAATAAATGTTGGTAAACTCGATGTGAATAAACCCTCCCCCCCCCCCTCTTTTTTATTTGTTTTGCTTCAATTTACAAACACACGCATCGCTCAAAATACATCTGTAGATATCCGTATTACGTATTAAACACAGTCGATCCATATAGACCGGTTCGTTACACGTATTTAGTTGCGAGAGAGAGAGAGAGAGAGACAAGAACCGGAGGCCGTTTAGTCGGGGGCAAAATCGTGCGTGGCTAGCCGTCCGTGTTTAACGATCTCGATAAATCGTCTACCGATCTCTCGACTACGGCGTATTGTACGAGGGATGGAAAACGGGACGTAAGCACGGTCTCATGCAGGTCAAATATTATACCACCCTTTGCTTTGCGGATGGCCACGCGTTAGATTTGAAAAAATAAAATAAAAATAATTTATTATTATTATTATTATTCGCCAGGACATTTTCTCTGATTGTTTAATGGCCGATGTGTAATTGATCGTATCGTCGTAATACAGTTCTGCTCCACGGGTGTGTGGGGTGTATCGCAGAACAAATTGATCAATCGAGAGTAGAATGCCCGGACGAGAGCGCTTTTGCGGTATGAATAGAAATGCACGAATACGAGAGCGGACAAAGAAAAAAAGAAAAACAAAATGTGAAATCAAAATGAGAACGAGAATTTCCTGGTGCTATTAGATACCTCTCGAGAGTTCGCTGCTCTGTTGCGAGACCCAGTCCCCAGCTGATCAGTACACGTCACCTCTCACTCGTTTTGTCCCTCTCTCTCTCTCTCTCTATCTATCTCCTTTCTTTCCTCCCTCCCTCCCTCCGACTCTCAGTCACTCTCTCCCTCTCACTTACACGCACACACCCGTAAGTTTTCAACTCGTGCATACTGACATGCCTGGAAACATCGTGATAGGCAACATGAACTTAGAACGAGGGAGAAATAAGCAAAGAAGAGAAATGACGAAAATGGCGAATTTTTGTCTCTCGCACCGTCGTCAGGGAAAAAGAACTAAAGAGTCTGCTGCGTGTCTGACCAAATCCGTTCGATCGAGCTTTCACTACTTGACGAGTCGTTCCTTCTCCTCTCTTTCTTATTGTTTTCATAGATGTATTTTTTTACGATCGGAAGCTTCGAAATATAAAACGCGACTATGACTCTCTTAATATTTATATCGATAATGTACCGGATGAATAATTAACAAATATCTGTTTCAACGCGAAGACAAATTTGCACGGTAAACATTTGACGAAACGACGGAACAATCTTCATTATATCGTAATTAAATAATTTCAATATCCAATTTGTCGTAATTAAAGCTTTTCGTTGGTAAAACGTATTTTTTTAATCAGCACAATTGTTTCGTTAATATATGTTTTTCTTCAACAGACGGAATTAATCTTGGTTTTTACAATGGGTTAAGACCGATTCGGTACGAATGGCTGACGTAACGAGTTCTCGTCGTTCTCCGTGTATTCCCCATCCGCGCCTATCCAAGTTTTATCTTAAGCAGACGTCGTTTTCCCCGGGAGCTCACGACTGTAATGGACTACGTGAGAGCAGTTCGTACTCTCTTCCATTTGCCCCGTAACACGTGGAGGAGAAAACATTTTACGATTCCCAGCAGGCATCGTCATCGAATCGACGCAAGCGACTCCTAGACCCTACGACCTTACAAAACTCTCTCGAATACGATTGTGTACCTATATAATTGTATACGGCGATGAGAGAACGAGAGACGCGAATTTCCGACGACAGAGAAAGACGTGCAGACCACGAAGGACTTTTAGAAGTAAGAAACAAATATCGAGTAAAATCGTGGACCTCGCGATTATATCGAAAATTTGGATTTGAAATTTGAAAGCAAAGTTAAGGGTAATATTTCAAAATTCATCAATTTTTCACTCAATTTTCACAATTAATTAAAAAAAATTCCCGATTAATATTCGAGAAAATGGAAAATTTTCTTTACCACAAATAAATATTTGTAGGTCATACTTCGGTCATAGAAAAAAAGTGCGCGAACGAATCAGATGCGACAGTGTCAGGTAGCCTAGAGGAGATCGATGCGAGGAAGCATCGGAGAAGTCCATCATTCATGGAGTGATTCGATGTGTTCTGATTTCCCGAGGGAATCCAATCCTACATATCGGCTATTCGCGTAATACGCGCATCTCTATAGATATACCAAAGCACACATGGGCGTATACGCATATGCATGTATAAATATCGCTGCGTACGCTAGGTAAAGTCCATACCGAGCCTTGGTTATTTCCCATCGAGGGTTGTTGATTATCTTGTACCGTTTGATCGAACTATTTTTATTCTAACTACCGACAACCTATTCCTATGCCTAAATATGAAATAATATTTTAAAAAACAATGAAAATATGGAAAAATATTTAAAAAAAAGAAACAATAAAATATAAAAAGGTAAAGTGAATGTATAAATATTAAAATACGAGTGTCAAGGTTAATACGATAATTATAAAACGCAGTCGTGAGGATTGTAAAATAAAACACGACGGTGTCCCTTTTGTTTCATATTTATAAATTCGTATCCGCTCACTTCGGTGATTTTTTTCACGCCCTCTCGCTCGTTACGTTCTCGTCCGAGTATACATTCGCGAATATACGTATAACGATCGAGTAAAGGGCAACAAAAGGACAGGCCTGCACGCTATTTCGCGAGGGCTGGCATCTAAACACATAGGTATACTTCGGCATTGTTTCGTATCGCAGTCTCCCGGCATAACGTCACTTGTGCTCATAGACGCGTGATGAACCTATATTTATAATGTCTACTTCACATCGACGAGCGAGCTGCATATCACGCTGATAAGCACACGATACGTTGAACGACAGGAAACTGTCGCGCTACAATATCACTATATAAAGATTTTGTACGACTATGTTATGTATCGTACGTTACGTGCCGCTTATTTATACAAATATACACAGAGAAAGCATTCACCATGGAACTAAAATTCGTTTACATTGTTTCCAAACTACCCTTAAGAATTATTCAAGTTCCTAGACTTAATTAACACTAGAATTACCAGACCGGTCAAAATAACTGGTTTTACAATCTCTAGAACTAGCTTCGTTTTAATATCGGTACCGTTCTCGTGTTAAAAAGATGTTTATTAGGTACTTGTTTAGTATTCCACAATTTACTTAATTCCTCGGTACTCGACGATTTATTTACAGAAAGAAAAATCGAGCTAATTCTCTCTATCTCGGTAATAGTAACTGAATGACATATATACAGGGTGTTCTAGAAAGGTCCGGACAACTAAACATCCCGGAAAATATAAGTTTTACAGAAAGGTGTTTGAGACAAAA
This sequence comes from Netelia virgata, assembly GCA_951802705.1. Taxonomy (NCBI): domain Eukaryota; kingdom Metazoa; phylum Arthropoda; class Insecta; order Hymenoptera; family Ichneumonidae; genus Netelia; species Netelia virgata. The sequence goes on along the minus strand of OX637864.1, from coordinate 39,073,799 downwards.
GTTATATGATTTATAAATATCTATTTAGTGATTTCATCAGTTTGACGTGAGTGTCGTCGCCAAGGTCAGGTCAAGGCCACGTGAATTTGTTTAAATGGAACATCTTTTCAAAACAGTATAAGAAAATATTTTGTCATGAAGTTCTTTTGAAGTTATAATGCTTCAAAACTACAGTATCGACGGCACTAGCCACGCGATTTTGTCTTGACTGGCCGGATCTTGCATCGACTGACCTCCGAGCACAAAAGACATGTCAATCCGCCTGGGCAATCACCGCGTGGTATACCTTGATTAGTGCCGTTGATACTGCAACTTTGAAGTATCATAACTCGAAAATTACTTCATGAAAAAATATTTTCTTATAGTGTTTTGGAAAGCTCTCGTGATGTATACAATAATAATGTGCCATGAAAAATAGGGTGTTCGATTAAAAAAAATTGACGTGGCCTCGACCTGACCTTGGCGACGACACCCAAGGTCAAACTGATAAAATTAGTAAATAGATATTTTTAAACCATATAATTTTTGTCTGAAACACTTTTCTGTAAAAGTTATATCTTCCGGGATATTTAGGTGTCCCGACCTTTCTGGGACACCCTGTATATATAGTACATAGTAACTCGACAATTAGTTTCTTCCTCCTGTTCGCATCCAACCCGCAATAAGCAAACATTACAGTATCCAATTTCACATTATCACTCAATACACGGACGTATATTTATATCATATGCGAACGCCGACTCGAGTATCGAATTATCTTCGTGGCCAGACAATACGGTGATACCTGCGTAAGCTTTGTTGCGTGTCGGACGTGCAATTCAACCGGAGTCAACTGAAGGAATATTAGATGCGTTATATATGTACCTTACGTATGTACAAAAATAAAAAGATTTCGCCGTCGCTACCAAGACGCGAATAGGAATGGGAGTGGAATATACCCGGTGTATATCGGGGCCTAGATGGCGGCGCGAGGTGGGGATGCCGGCCGCACCTGCGCGCTAGCGTTCAGTGAGTGAGTGAGTGAGAGAGAGAGAGAGAGAGACAGCCAGTCACCCACGAGTGTCGATCGCGTAAACACATGCCCACCAGCAATAAAGGGCAGTAGACGGTCACGCGTGACACATAAATTGTTTCATTTAACATCATAATTGATCTATCATTAATCAAACGATATTTTGAGAGACCTTGAAAAAAGGCCGGAATAAATATAAATAATATGTGTGCGTGTATATAAATAATTGTTATTCAACGATCCTATACTACGTATCAATGGTCGCGTTCTATAAATGTAGCGATTCGAATATTCGTACATATTATAAGATCGAAGAATAAAAATTATACGCCACTAGAGTGCCTGACTCGCTCACACACCCACGCGTTGCCGTTCTCGAATAAATATATATATATATATACAGGGCGAATTGGATTAACTATAACAAAATTTATTTCGAGGTAGATGGGACCATTACAAACAAAAGTTGCAAATATACATTAGGGATATTTTCAATAGTTTACGAGATATAATTTTTTTAAGTTGGGCTAATCCGAGCGCGCCAAGAAGCGTTAGATCCGCCCGCTCTCCGCCCTAGCCGTAGAAACAGCGCAATGTATCAATCATTGGCTGCCCGCGCTCGCCGCCCCGCTCCCCCATCACCCCGCGCCAAGACTGTCGTCTCTATGGTCAACAAACTCGCGAATTAGTACAGGATAGTTAAAGTTAAAAGGGGCGGAGAAATAGGACAAGGAAATTTTGTTGGTTTTCGGTGAATTTAGGGCGGAGAGCGGGCGGCTCCAACGCTTCTCGGCGCGCTCTGATTAGCCCAACTGTAAAAAATTATATCTCGTAAACTATTGAAAATATCCCTAATGTATATTTGCAACTTTTGTTTGTAATGGTCCCATCTACCTCAGAATAAATTCTGTTATACTTAATGCATTTCGCCCTGTATATGTTACTATGACTGTACGGGCATTCGAATTAAATAACGTGTTATTTCACTACACCATACTGAATCGCAGCAGCGTGTATGCTGCGTATGAATGCGGTCATAATAAGCGTGCGGCAGCCAAGCAAGCACGCCGCTCGCTCTTTTCGCAGATATAACTATACACAACCGTCGCCGGTTCATATCATTGCGGCATTCGGCACACGAAGAGAAAGAGAGGGCTTGCGACGAGGAAGACGCGACGACATACACCAAGCACTTTAC